>JAUCBJ010001972.1:0-107011 GCA_032718475.1 Nemertoderma westbladi | reverse complement strand
CCGACATGATTACACCGGCTCCTGGGAGACGCAGCGCACGCTCTCACAACCAACAACAAATCATTCCACAGAGGTCTACTATCTACGGGCAGCACGCGTTCAGCTACAAGGGACCACTCCATTGGAATCGCCTACCCCAGACCATAGTGAATGCGCCCTCCCTTGATGCCTTCAAACACCAACTGAAAAAACACTTATTAACAAATCTGTCAGAAACCGATATCTGAAAACACCTGTTCGAGGCTGAGCCCCCCTCTTAACTTTTTAACATTAATATTAAACACTATTTTATTTATAGGACCCTCATGGAAACGAGGTTTAATACCTCATGAGGTTATCCTTACACTTGGTTTTAATTCACAATTTTTTTATAATCGAATGTTTTTACTTTACACACTCAAATAAAAAAAATTTTAACTAAAAACACTTAATTTATTAATTATTGTATTATTTTTGTTGTATTGAGTACCACAGTACACAGTACCATAGGTATATTGGTCGAAAGTATATCAATATTTTGCCGAAATATTGCACTTTGAATTTATCATTATAATAATCAAATCAAAAGTATCTAAAACTAAAGATCTGAACTAAGAAATGTCTTGAATTAGCCAGTCATCGCCCGCGTGTGGCATATGGTTCGGTGGTGGGGTGGGTTGGAATGGTTCGTCCGCGAAGGGGTGGTTCGGTGGTGGGGTGGGTTGGAATGGTTCGTCCGCGAAGGGGTGGTTCGGTGGTGGGGTGGGTTGGAATGGTTCGTCCGCGAAGGGGTGGTTCGGTGGTGGGGTGGGTTGGAATGGTTCGTCCGCGAAGGGGTGGTTCGGTGGTGGGGTGGGTTGGAATTGTTCGTCCGCGAAGGGGTGGTTCGGTGGTGGGGTGGGTTGGAATGGTTCGTCCGCGAAGGGGTGGTTCGGTGGTGGGGTGGGTTGGAATGGTTCGTCCGCGAAGGGGTGGTTCGGTGGTGGGGTGGGTTGGAATGGTTCGTCCGCGAAGGGGTGGTTCGGTGGTGGGGTGGGTTGGAATGGTTCGGTCACGAAGGGGTGGTTCACTACACCAACATGCCAGTCGGGATCACCACCCCCTCCCAATGCAGCTGGACCTTCAACTGGGTGATCGGCGGTTGGAAGGACGGCAATTGCCTACTTGTCAGTCCCCAAACAGAACGCCATATGGTCGAGGTAGCGAGCCAGGCGTTGGTTAACAACATCGATATGAAGTAGTGGAATATGTTCCACAAAACCACTCATTGCTTTTTCGGCTGCTATTATTGGCTGTATTCGGTACCTGTGATTGAGGCTGTGACTAAGAATACCATAGAATACAATATTATATTGAATGTGAGGTTGTCGAAGAACATACAGTATGAAAGATGGTAAATCAACCCCCCCCCCCCCCCCCCCCCCCGGAGACTCCCATGCTGTAAAACATTATTACATTACATTTTTCGGACCTCATCTGTACGTAAACACCATAGAATAATATTGATAATGATTCCCTATGTAAAACCAAGACAATAGATTAGCCGTAACGCGACTTTTAGAGTAGCCGTAACGCGACTTTGAAAGTCGCGTTACGGCTAATCTCTCAAAAAATTTGCCGTAACGCGACATTAGCCGTAACGCGACGACACCTACCCAACAGCCGTTGGTACATGGCTGGCACCCTGGTTCAGTTTCTTGGTTTTGTTAGTTTAATGGACAGCTGTTGTAAACGTCCCAAAACCTACTAAGCCTTTATTACAATTGAGCTTAGCCTGAGTTGATGACAGTATTGTAACGATGACAATAGGCCATATAGATACATACGATATATAAATAATGTACCGGGTGTAACGAAATACAGAAACAGAAACAAACTATATATCATTTTGAAGCTTCTCATCAGACAATATCTTCCAAGTATGCACTGAATCCGGAAATATTGGTCATCGCAGATAATTGGCTGACACGTAAAAACAGATGGCAATTTTAAGCTCTCTCATTGGATGATGCCTGTTAATTTCTTTCAGTTTCTATTAGCCAGCTCCCGGAGTTCCAAGTCTGCTTGTTTGAGGCCTCTTGCTCGTTTATTACCGATAAATGCTAATTTGAACCTTAGGATTACAGATTTAAGATTAGGATTAACCTTTAAACATTACCGGTAAAGTTTGAATGGCAAATGTATTAAATGACAAAACAATCGCGGATCAAACATCGAGCTATGGCAATTGCGTTTCGCATTGCTCTACAAGTACTAGTATCGGCATGCTGCATTGCAGCTGCATTTTTAAGAATGCTGTGCCGGCTTGTCAACAAAATTGCACCGCCACAACTCCCTATCACCCATGACATTGGCTAGATCATCTGCATCTTTAAGGCCAGTGTCCTTTAAGATGCGTCTCAAGAAAGTCATGGGCTGTCCACCATGCTTATTCACTCCATGAGGCTGCCAAAGTACAAGATTATGCACTGGCTGGTCCTCACGGCGAAAGCAATGTCCTGCAAAGCGGAGGCGATTTTGTTCTAGTGTCAAGCTTGGGGGAACCAATGAGACACCTCCTATGTTATATAGTGTCTGGTTGGAGATGTGTGCATTGTACTTGACACAATGAACCCGGCGTAGCATTCTTGTGAATGTGCCATCCAGAGATTTGGTGTCCTCAGCAGTTAGAGCCCAGCATGGACTCCCGTAGAGGAGTACTGGAACTACTGCTGCTCTAAATAACCGGACCTTAAGTTGCCGATTAATTCTCGGTGACTTCCAAATCCTGGAAAGCCTATTCCAGGCTGCCCATGCCTTGAATAGCGTCCATCTCGCATTGCTCGAGATGCAGGTGCGTCCTTTATTACCAAACAATGGATCTCTAACACGCTGGGACGTTCTCCAAGGTGGGTTAAATACAACTGGAAGAAGGTTATCCAAAACGTGGAGGTGGAATTTAGTGGGGGTCGTCCGCTCAGGCTGTCCCAGGAGTCCTAAGATATCGTTCGGTTTGCCTCGTGTCAGCAGCGCAAAAGTTGGCGGGTCGTAGCAAATGACATTCTTCTGGAACGTGGAAAGGAAGTGTCATTTATGTCGGTGAATCGCCAGAGACGTCGGGGTGGAATTAAACCCACAAGGTGATCAGTAAACCCTACAAATCGGAAAGAATCTTCGCTGATCGGCTTTTTTTCTGAGAATTTCTCCGCCATTGGGACTCAGATGAGTTTTTACATCTTGCTCTTTCGGATGAATTTTTTATTTGGGCGAATCGTAAACTGAACTCTCAAAATGACTGGGTTTGAGCGAAATATGTCGACGACATACCAGACGAAGAGCGATGCCGGTGGTTACAAACTGCATTGGAGTTTTTTTATGTTTCACTGCCAAACGGCTGATGTGGGTTTTGAAACCGAAGAGTCAAACTTGGCGCGGATCTTATTTTCGAGATACGGTTTAGCGCGGCAATGTCATTCCCTTTTTACAGAATCTGGAAAACGTTATAGCAGTGGACGATGTAACAGTGCTGCACGACCGAGCACCATGTTCCAGTGCAATCGAGACGCAACAGTTGCTACAGGACTCTGGAGTCGATTTCTTCGATAACTCCCAATCGCCTGGTGCGGTGCTAGTCCTGACCTGAATGGTGCCGAGGATGTGGGAGCCATCCTGACGAGTCGTATCGAGGAACTAATGCACTACCAGCCCTTACAACTCGAAATTCTGTGCGTATTTTGAAGACTTACCCTGCGCGCCGCAAACGGAGGTCACACACAATATTAAAGTTAATTAAAATTGTATTAAAATAAGCTTTCAGATAAGGTATAATTCGTTTCCGTAGACGTTGTAGTTTTGGCTGTAGTGGGGGGCTGGGGGAGGGGGGGGGGGGCAAAGTATTTCGTTACACAATACATAATAATAATAATAATACATAATTAATATACGTAACTCCAATTGACAATAAGTAGTGAAATGTTGTTCAGCTGACAAAGTGTAGCTGTGAGTATTTAATTTCGCGTTCCATAATGTTAATCATATGCTAATATTTCGAATATCGCACATCGAATCGTTCCCAACTTTTGTTATTCAACAACTAGATACTAATTGATAAATAGTTGCGTTAAACATTTTTGCGTACCTACTTGAGTTTTTGAGATATTGAATGGTTATACTTACATAAATACATAACCACTTCCTGTTTTACATTTTTGATTTTCATCCGAAATATGCCCCGGCGGCTGTTATTAGTAAAATGGTCTGGCTTTAAGGCGTAAGTAGCATAGCACCAATTGCACCGAAAATAGTTATATAAACTACACACCAATTAATAACGTGGCGGTAAGAACAGTAAGGCACCAAGGCACCATATAAGTCAATAGCGGTATAAAATCAATCCGGTAAAATAAAATCTATATACATATTGATATAACATATTCATAAGGCGTACTTAATAGTGTAGAATGTACAATAATTGCTAAGTGTAAAAAAAACACTTGAACAATGCTTGTAATCCTAAGAGCTTATGGAATACCAGAAGTAATCGTTGCTGGCATTGGATTGTTATATCGTGACACAGAAGCACAGGTACTCTCACCAGATGGTGAAACTGAGTTTTTCTCAATCCTGGCTGGCGTACTGCAAGGCGACACATTAGCACCATTACTATTTGTAATTGTGCTGGATTACGCAATGAGGACGGCCACAAAGGGTGAAGATCTGGGATTCACACTTCAAGAACGCAGAAGTAGTAGATATCCGGCAACTACAGTCACAGACACCGACTTTGCGGATGACATCGCCCTGCTCTCTAATACGCTAGCAGATGCACAGCTTCTACTAAATAAAGTGGAGAGGGCTGCTAAGGAGGTCGGATTACATATAAATGCTACCAAGACCGAATTCATGACATTTAATGTTGATGGAAACTTGACAACCATTGATAATAATCAACTAAGGAAGGTCGATGACTTCCAGTACCTTGGATCATGGATAGAGAGCAGCAAAAAGGACATAGAAGTTAGGAAAGCAAAGGCTTGGGTAGCTCTATCAAAAAGGAATACCATCTGGAAATCAGATCTCTCCAGGCACCTGAAGACTAAGTTCTTTCGAGCCACAGTGGAAAGTGTATTTTTATACGGGGGTGAAACCTGGACACTGAGTAAATCACTTGAACAACGAATTGATGGTTGCTACACAAGACTACTAAGGGCAGCCCTAAACATCAGCTGGAGACAACACATGACAAACGCCGAGCTTTATGGTACAATACCACCTGTATCAACCACCCTCCGTGAACGCAGATTAAGATACAGTGGGCACTGCTGGCAAAGTAAAGACGAGGTCATACCAGATCTACTTCTCTGGCAACCAACTCATGGAAAGCGTAGTCGTGGACGACCTGCCATAACATATATAGATCAACTTGAAAGGGATACTGAACTTGGGAGAAACGAAATTGCGACAACTATGGAGAATCGGGAAGCCTGGAAGGATCTCATTTCCACTATCCGAGTTTGCTCGACCTAGTAGTAGTTGGAGAATCGGGAAGCCTGGAAGGATCTCATTTCCACTGTCCGAGTTCGCTCGACCTAGTAGTATTTGGAGAATCGGGAAGCCTGGAAGGATCTCATTTCCACTGTCCGAGTTCGCTCGACCTAGTAGTAGTAGTAGAATCGGGAAGCCTGGAAGGATCTCATTTCCACTATCCGAGTTTGCTCGACCTATTAGTAGTAGTAGAATCGGGAAGCCTGGAAGGATCTCATTTCCACTGTCCGAGTTCTATCGACCTAGTAGTAGTTGGAGAATCGGGAAGCCTGGAAGGATCTCATTTCCACTGTCCGAGTTCGCTCGACCTAGTAGTATTTGGAGAATCGGGAAGCCTGGAAGGATCTCATTTCCACTGTCCGAGTTCGCTCGACCTAGTAGTAGTTGGAGAATCGGGAAGCCTGGAAGGATCTCATTTCCACTGTCCGAGTTCGCTCGACCTAGTAGTATTTGGAGAATCGGGAAGCCTGGAAGGATCTCATTTCCACTATCCGAGTTCGCTCGACCTAGTAGTAGTTGGAGAATCGGGAAGCCTGGAAGGATCTCATTTCCACTATCCGAGTTCGCTCGACCTAGTAGTAGTTGGAGAATCGGGAAGCCTGGAAGGATCTCATTTCCACTGTCCGAGTTCGCTCGACTTAGTAGTAGTAGTAGTAAAAAAAACGGCTCACCTCTTAACAAGGACTACCCAGTCTAAAGACAGGTTCGTTGGCGTTTTGGCCGTATGAAGTTAATTACCGGAAACGAAAATATATTTTGTATTTGTTGTGAATACTAAATTAACATTTAAGTCAATTAATAAAAAATTATGATAATTATAAAATAATGGATATTAACTGTAAAACAAATATTTACCTGTAAAACCAATATTACCTGTAAAGACAAATTCAACAATAAAATAATAAAATCATTTCTTTTAGGAAAAACCCCCTATAGATCCAACCGACCCAGAGGCTCTGTCTGCAGTCATTACCATACAAGCCGGCATCCGTGGTTACCTAACGCGACAGGAGTTGAAGTCGGGAGAAATGGGAGGTCCTAAACACAAAGAACAGGTAAATATAGTGGGTGACATACACACAAAGAACAGGTAAATATAGTGGGTAACGTAAACACAAAGAACAGGTAAATATAGTGGGTAACGTAAACACAAAGAACAGGTAAATATAGTGGGTAACGTAAACACAAAGAACAGGTATATATAGTGGGTAACGTAAACACAAAGAACAGGTAAATATAGTGGGTAACGTAAACACAAAGAACAGGTATATATAGTGGGTAACGTAAACACAAAGAACAGGTAAATATAGTGGGTAACGTAAACACAAAGAACAGGTAAATATAGTGGGTAACGTAAACACAAAGAACAGGTAAATATAGTGGTTAACGTAAACACAAAGAACAGGTAAATATAGTGGGTAACGTAAACACAAAGAACAGGTAAATATAGTGGGTAACGTAAACACAAAGAACAGGTAAATATAGTGGGTAACGTAAACACAAAGAACAGGTAAATATAGTGGTTAACGTAAACACAAAGAACAGGTAAATATAGTGGGTAACGTAAACACAAAGAACAGGTAAATATAGTGGTTAACGTAAACACAAAGAACAGGTAAATATAGTGGGTAACGTAAACACAAAGAACAGGTAAATATAGTGGGTAACGTAAACACAAAGAACAGGTAAATATAGTGGGTAACGTAAACACAAAGAACAGGTAAATATAGTGGGTAACGTAAACACAAAGAACAGGTAAATATATTGTGTAACGTAAACACAAAGAACAGGTAAATATAGTGGGTAACGTAAATACAAAGAACAGGTAAATATAGTGGGTAACGTAAACACAAAGAACAGGTAAATATAGTGGGTAACGTAAACACAAAGAACAGGTAAATATAGTGGTTAACGTAAACACAAACAACAGGTATATATAGTGGGTAACGTAAACACAAAGAACAGGTAAATATAGTGGTTAACGTAAACACAAAGAACAGGTAAATATAGTGGGTAACGTAAACACAAAGAACAGGTAAATATAGTGGTTAACGTAAACACAAAGAACAGGTAAATATAGTGGGTAACGTAAACACAAAGAACAGGTAAATATATTGTGTAACGTAAACACAAAGAACAGGTAAATATAGTGGGTAACGTAAATACAAAGAACAGGTAAATATAGTGGGTAACGTAAACACAAAGAACAGGTAAATATAGTGGGTAACGTAAACACAAAGAACAGGTAAATATAGTGGTTAACGTAAACACAAACAACAGGTATATATAGTGGGTAACGTAAACACAAAGAACAAGTAAATATAGTGGTTAACGTAAACACAAAGAACAGGTAAATATAGTGGGTAACGTAAACACAAAGAACAGGTAAATATAGTGGTTAACGTAAACACAAAGAACAGGTAAATATAGTGGGTAACGTAAACACAAAGAACAGGTAAATATAGTGGGTAACGTAAACACAAAGAACAGGTAAATATAGTGGGTAACGTAAATACAAAGAACAGGTAAATATAGTGGGTGACGTAAACACAAAGAACAGTAAATATAGTGGGTAACGTAAACACAAAGAACAGGTAAATATAGTGGTTAACGTAAACACAAAGAACAGTAAATATAGTGGGTAACATAAACACAAAGAACAGGTAAATATAGTGGTTAACGTAAACACAAAGAACAGTAAATATAGTGGGTAACATAAACACAAAGAACAGGTAAATATAGTGGTTAACGTAAACACAAAGAACAGGTAAATATAGTGGGTGACGTAAACACAAAGAACAGTAAATATAGTGGGTAACGTAAACACAAAGAACAGGTAAATATAGTGATTAACGTAAACACAAAGAACAGTAAATATAGTGGGTAACATAAACACAAAGAACAGGTAAATATAGTGGTTAACGTAAACACAAAGAACAGTAAATATAGTGGGTGATATAAACACAAAGAACATGTAAATATAGTGGGTGATATAAACACAAAGAACATGTAAATATAGTGGGTAACGTAAATACAAAGAACAGGTAAATATAGTGGGTAACGTAAACACAAAGAACAGGTAAATATAGTGGGTAACGTAAACACAAAGAACAGGTAAATATAGTGGTTAACGTAAACACAAAGAACAGGTAAATATAGTGGGTGACGTAAACACAAAGAGCAGGTAAATATAGTGGGTAACATAAACACAAAGAACAGGTAAATATAGTGGTTAACGTAAACACAAAGAACATGTAAATATAGTGGGTAACGTAAACACAAAGAACAGTAAATATAGTGGGTGATATAAACACAAAGAACAGTAAATATAGTGGGTAACGTAAACACAAAGAACAGGTAAATATAGTGGTTAACGTAAACACAAAGAACAGGTAAATATAGTGGGTAACGTAAACACAAAGAACAGGTAAATATAGTGGTTAACGTAAACACAAAGAACAGGTAAATATAGTGGGTAACGTAAACACAAAGAACAGTAAATATAGTGGGTGATATAAACACAAAGAACATGTAAATATAGTGGGTGATATAAACACAAAGAACAGTAAATATAGTGGGTAACGTAAACACAAAGAACAGGTAAATATAGTGGTTAACGTAAACACAAAGAACAGGTAAATATAGTGGGTAACGTAAACACAAAGAACAGGTAAATATAGTGGTTAACGTAAACACAAAGAACATGTAAATATAGTGGGTAACGTAAATACAAAGAACAGGTAAATATAGTGGTTAACGTAAACACAAAGAACAGGTAAATATAGTGGGTAACGTAAACACAAAGAACAGTAAATATAGTGGGTGATATAAACACAAAGAACATGTAAATATAGTGGGTGATATAAACACAAAGAACAGTAAATATAGTGGGTAACGTAAACACAAAGAACAGGTAAATATAGTGGTTAACGTAAACACAAAGAACAGGTAAATATAGTGGGTAACGTAAACACAAAGAACAGGTAAATATAGTGGTTAACGTAAACACAAAGAACATGTAAATATAGTGGGTAACGTAAACACAAAGAACAGGTAAATATAGTGGTTAACGTAAACACAAAGAACAGGTAAATATAGTGGGTAACGTAAACACAAAGAACAGGTAAATATAGTGGTTAACGTAAACACAAAGAACAGGTAAATATAGTGGGTAACGTAAACACAAAGAACAGTAAATATAGTGGGTGATATAAACACAAAGAACATGTAAATATAGTGGGTGATATAAACACAAAGAGCAGTAAATATAGTGGGTAACGTAAACACAAAGAACATGTAAATATAGTGGTTAACGTAAACACAAAGAACAGGTAAATATAGTGGGTAACGTAAACACAAAGAACAGGTAAATATAGTGGTTAACGTAAACACAAAGAACATGTAAATATAGTGGGTAACGTAAATACAAAGAACAGGTAAATATAGTGGGTAACGTAAACACAAAGAACAGGTATATATAGTGGGTAACGTAAACACAAAGAACAGGTAAATATAGTGGTTAACGTAAACACAAATAACAGGTAAATATAGTGGGTAACGTAAACACAAAGAACAGGTATATATAGTGGTTAACGTAAACACAAAGAACAGGTAAATATAGTGGTTAACGTAAACACAAAGAACAGTAAATATAGTGTGTGATATAAACACAAAGAACATGTAAATATAGTGGGTGATATAAACACAAAGAACAGTAAATATAGTGGGTAACATAAACACAAAGAACAGGTAAATATAGTGGTTAACGTAAACACAAAGAACAGTAAATATAGTGGGTGATATAAACACAAAGAACATGTAAATATAGTGGGTGATATAAACACAAAGAACATGTAAATATAGTGGGTAACGTAAACACAAAGAACAGGTAAATATAGTGGTTAACGTAAACACAAAGAACAGGTAAATATAGTGGTTAACGTAAACACAAAGAACAGTAAATATAGTGGGTGATATAAACACAAAGAACAGGTAAATATAGTGGGTAACGTAAACACAAAGAACAGGTAAATATAGTGGTTAACGTAAACACAAAGAACAGTAAATATAGTGGGTAACGTAAACACAAAGAACAGGTAAATATAGTGGGTAACGTAAACACAAAGAACATGTAAATATAGTGGGTGATATAAACACAAAGAACATGTAAATATAGTGGGTGATATAAACACAAAGAACAGTAAATATAGTGGGTAACATAAACACAAAGAACAGGTAAATATAGTGGTTAACGTAAACACAAAGAACAGTAAATATAGTGGGTGATATAAACACAAAGAACATGTAAATATAGTGGGTGATATAAACACGAAGAACATGTAAATATAGTGGGTAACGTAAATACAAAGAACAGGTAAATATAGTGGGTAACGTAAACACAAAGAACAGGTAAATATAGTGGGTAACGTAAACACAAAGAACAGGTAAATATAGTGGTTAACGTAAACACAAAGAACAGGTAAATATAGTGGGTGACGTAAACACAAAGAACAGTAAATATAGTGGGTAACGTAAACACAAAGAACAGGTAAATATAGTGGTTAACGTAAACACAAAGAACAGTAAATATAGTGGGTGATATAAACACAAAGAACATGTAAATATAGTGGGTGATATAAACACAAAGAACATGTAAATATAGTGGGTGATATAAACACAAAGAACATGTAAATATAGTGGGTGATATAAACACAAAGAACAGGTAAATATAGTGGGTAACGTAAACACAAAGAACAGGTAAATATAGTGGGTAACGTAAACACAAAGAACAGGTAAATATAGTGGTTAACGTAAACACAAAGATAAGGTAAATATAGTGGGTAACGTAAACACAAAGAACAGGTAAATATAGTGGTTAACGTAAACACAAAGAAAGGGTAAATATAGTGGGTAACGTAAACACAAAGAACAGGTAAATATAGTGGTTAACGTAAACACAAAGAACAGTAAATATAGTGGGTAACATAAACACAAAGAACAGGTAAATATAGTGGGCAACGTAAACACAAAGAAAGGGTAAATATAGTGGGTAACGTAAACACAAAGAACAGGTAAATATAGTGGTTAACGTAAACACAAAGAACAGTAAATATAGTGGGTAACATAAACACAAAGAACAGGTAAATATAGTGGTTAACGTAAACACAAAGAACAGTAAATATAGTGGGTAACATAAACACAAAGAACAGGTAAATATAGTGGGTAACGTAAACACAAAGAAAGGGTAAATATAGTGGGTAACGTAAACACAAAGAACAGGTATATATAGTGGGTAACGTAAACACAAAGAACAGGTATATATAGTGGTTAACGTAAACACAAAGAACAGTAAATATAGTGGGTAACATAAACACAAAGAACAGGTAAATATAGTGGGTAACGTAAACACAAAGAAAGGGTAAATATAGTGGGTAACGTAAACACAAAGAACAGGTAAATATAGTGGTTAACGTAAACACAAAGAACAGTAAATATAGTGGGTAACATAAACACAAAGAACAGGTAAATATAGTGGTTAACGTAAACACAAAGATAATGTAAATATAGTGGGTAACGTAAACACAAAGAACAGGTAAATATAGTGGTTAACGTAAACACAAAGAACAGGTAAATATAGTGGGTAACATAAACACAAAGAACAGGTATATATAGTGGGTAACGTAAACACAAAGAACAGGTATATATAGTGGGTAACGTAAACACAAAGAACAGGTATATATAGTGGGTAACGTAAACACAAAGAACAGGTAAATATAGTGGTCAACGTAAACACAAAGAAAGGGTAAATATAGTGGGTAACATAAACACAAAGAACAGGTAAATATAGTGGTTAACGTAAACACAAAGAACAGGTAAATATAGTGGGTAACGTAAACACAAAGAACAGGTAAATATAGTGGTTAACGTAAACACAAAGATAAGGTAAATATAGTGGGTAACGTAAACACAAAGAACAGGTAAATATAGTGGTTAACGTAAACACAAAGAACAGGTAAATATAGTGGTTAACGTAAACACAAAGAAAGGGTAAATATAGTGGGTAACGTAAACACAAAGAACAGGTAAATATAGTGGTTAACGTAAACACAAAGAACAGGTAAATATAGTGGTTAACGTAAACACAAAGAAAGGGTAAATATAGTGGGTAACGTAAACACAAAGAACAGGTAAATATAGTGGTTAACGTAAACACAAAGAACAGGTAAATATAGTGGTTAACGTAAACACAAAGAACAGTAAATATAGTGGGTAACATAAACACAAAGAACAGGTAAATATAGTGGGCAACGTAAACACAAAGAAAGGGTAAATATAGTGGTTAACGTAAACACAAAGAACAGGTAAATATAGTGGGTAACATAAACACAAAGAACAGTAAATATAGTGGGTAACGTAAACACAAAGAACAGGTAAATATAGTGGGTAACGTAAACACAAAGAAAGGGTAAATATAGTGGGTAACATAAACACAAAGAACAGGTAAATATAGTGGTTAACGTAAACACAAAGAACATGTATATATAGTGGGTAACGTGAACACAAAGAACAGGTAAATATAGTGGGTAACGTAAACACAAAGAAAGGGTAAATATAGTGGGTAACGTAAACACAAAGAACAGGTAAATATAGTGGGTAACGTAAACACAAAGAACAGGTAAATATAGTGGTTAACGTAAACACAAAGATAAGGTAAATATAGTGGGTAACGTAAACACAAAGAACAGGTAAATATAGTGGTTAACGTAAACACAAAGAAAGGGTAAATATAGTGGGTAACGTAAACACAAAGAACAGGTAAATATAGTGGTTAACGTAAACACAAAGATAAGGTAAATATAGTGGGTAACATAAACACAAAGAACAGTAATTATAGTGGGTAACGTAAACACAAAGAACAGGTAAATATAATGGTTAACGTAAACACAAAGAACAGGTAAATATAGTGGGTAACGTAAACACAAAGAGGTAAATATACTGGGTAACGTAAACACAAAGAAAGGGTAAATATAGTGGGTAACATAAACACAAAGAACAGGTATATATAGTGGGTAACGTAAACACAAAGAACAGGTAAATATAGTGGATAACATAAACACAAAGAACAGGTAAATATAGTGGGTAACGTAAACACAAAGAACAGGTAAATATAGTGGTTAACGTAAACACAAAGAACAGGTAAATATAGTGGTTAACGTAAACACAAAGAACAGTAAATATAGTGGGTAACATAAACACAAAGAACAGGTAAATATAGTGGGTGACATAAACACAAAGAACAGGTAAATATAGTGGGTAACGTAAACACAAAGAACAGGTAAATATAGTGGGTAACATAAACACAAAGAACAGGTAAACATAGTGGGTAACGTAAACACAAAGAACAGGTAAATATAGTGGGTAACGTAAACACAAAGAGGTAAATATAGTGGGTAACATAAACACAAAGAACAGGTAAATATAGTGGTTAACGTAAACACAAAGAACAGTAAATATAGTGGGTAACGTAAACACAAAGAACAGGTAAATATAGTGGGTGATATAAACACAAAGAACAGGTAAATATAGTGGGTGATATAAACACAAAGAACAGGTATATATAGTGGGTAACATAAACGCAAAGAAAAGGTAAATATAGTGGGTAACGTAAACACAAAGAACAGGTAAATATAGTGGTTAACGTAAACACAAAGAAAGGGTAAATATAGTGGGTAACATAAACCTGGCACCCAGGAGCATGCCGTCCGGGGAAATCTGGGAAACGCGTAACGGGGGAATACCAGACGCACTGTGTCTCGCCTTTCATAGAATGTTGTTGCTTCAACGCCCAATCTCTAGGTAACAAATTGGCCGAATTGAACGCTTTTTTGGCCGACTGCGAATTTGACGTAATCGGAATTACGGAAACCTGGCTGACGAGCTCCTTTACTGATGGTATGCTGTCCGGGAACGGGAAGTTTAGTGTTTATCGCAACGATCGTGTTTTAAGGGCAGGCGGTGTCGCAATCCTTATCCGTGACTGCGCCCTGGGAGCACCTATCCATCGAATTGAACTTTCTGGTGAAAAATTCGAAGGTCTGGAGATCGTCGCCCTCGATCTCGTAGGTCAGCATCCTTGCCGTTTGATTTGCGTTTATCGAACCCCTTCCTCGTCAAACGATGATGATCGCCGGTTATGTCTGGGTTTATCAGATTTATGCAATGTGGACTTTCCTGTAACAGTTTTTGGTGACTTTAATTTGCCTCTTTTTAACTGGTCTGATGGATCCCACCCTGATAATAGTCTCTATAATACTTTTTCTAATTTTATTTTAGAAAGTGGCCTTGAACAACTCCAATTTAAACCAACTCGCTTAAATAGTGTGTTAGATCTTGTTTTCACTTCTGAGGATATGTTCGTATCTGATGTTGATACTCGCGAAAATTTTTCGACTAGTGATCATTCAGGAATTATTTTTAGTATCGTTTCTCCTAAACAGTATGTTCAAAATGATGATGCCGGTTTTTATAACTTTAAGAAAGGCAACTATATAAGCTTTGGTGCATACTTAGATAATTATAACTGGTCCGATGTATATAACAATTGTGAATCTGTGGATGATTATTGGTTGGCATTTGCCGAAATTTTGAAATCCGGTATCGAAAAATTTGTACCTTTCACTAAAATTTCAAGTAATAAATCAAATCCGCGCTTTATAACGAAATTACAAAAGCGAAAGAAATTGTTATGGCGTCGTCGCCACACAGAAAACGGCCAAGAGGAGTATAAGAAATGTGCCAAGGCCGTTTCTAAAGGCATCTTTAGAGTGGCTTGTGCACGTGAAAACAAAATATTAACATCTGGCAAGCCTAACGCTATTTTTACTTGTGTTAATAGCAAACGTAAAGTCAGATCGGGTATATCTGCGTTTAAAATGAATGGCAAAGTAATAATTGATGACACTACTAAAGCACATATATTTTCTGAAGTTTTTTCTGAGAATTTTACAAAGGATAATGAATCAATGCCTATTTTTAACCGTAGAGTAGCTAATGGTGTACACATTTCCACTGTAGATTTTTCCCCTGGTGCTGTTTATTCTGTACTTAAGAATATTAAGGCTAAATGTGGAAAAACTCCAGATGGTTTTCCCAGTTTTATTTTTGCGAAACTACCTAAATGTTTATCTGTTCCGTTGTCTATTTTATTTAAAGTATCATTTGAATCTCACGCTTTACCCTCTATATGGCTCACTGCTAACATTATCCTCCTCTTTAAGAAGGGCAGCCACACTAATCCGTATAACTACCGCCCCATTTCGCTTACATGTGTAACATGTAAAATAATGGAGTTATGTATCAAAAATGATGTATTATTGTACCTAAGGTTGCATAATATTATTAGTAAGTCGCAACATGGATTTATGAAACGTCGCAGTACTTGTACTCAATTGCTTGACAGTACTAATAAATGGTTTAAGCTGCTTGACAGTCGCAGCTCTATAGACGTTATATACATAGATTTCGCCAAGGCGTTTGATTCTGTCGTTCACTGTAAACTTTTGGCTAAACTTGCTAGCTACGGTATCTCGGGTCACTTGTTATTGTGGATTGGTGCTTTTCTATGTAATCGTACCCAACAAGTCTTGGTTGGTAATACTATTTCTGTCGTAAGCAAAGTTATATCAGGTACAATTCAAGGAAGCGTTTTAGGGCCATTATTATTTTTACTCTATGTTAATGATTTACCTGATATTATAGGTACCGGCACCTGTTGTAATTTATTCGCTGACGATCTCAAGTTGTACAGCAAATCATCAGACATCCATTCATTGGCAGAAGCTCTCAAATCACTAGAGACTTGGGCAAATGAGTGGCAGGTCAAGATAGCTGCACACAAATGTTCAGTAGTTCATTTATCTACAACTTGTATAAAGGTGTCACCTGTGCAATACTTTCTTAATGGTAACCTTATAAAAAATGATGACTTTTGTAGAGATCTTGGTGTAATTGTGAATCATGATTTGAAATTTGATCTTCACTACCGTGAACAAGTAAAGAAGGCGTATAGAGTAGTGAATATTTTATTTAAGTGTTTTTATACCGGTAACCTGAAAGCCATTTGTACAGCGTATAAGTCATATGCCAGACCATTACTAGAATATTGTACTGCCGTTTGCTCTCCATTTACGTTAAGTAGTATTGATTTAATCGAACGGGTTCAGCGTTACTTCACCCGGCGTCTTTTTAAGCGCTGTAACCTCGGCAGCCGTAGTTACATGGAGAGAATTAATTTTCTTAAGCTACAACCTCTAGAAGTACGTAGGCATATTTATGATTTAAAAATGGTGTATAGTATTTTTCATAATGATGTTGATCTAAATTTTAATGACTTTTTCACTTTAAGTACCAATATTAGAAATAGAGGCCATAACCGTAAGCTTTTCAAATCGTTTTGCCGTCTACAAATTGTAAAAAACTCTTTTTCAAACAGAACTGTAGATATTTGGAATTCCTTACCCGAAGAAATTGTCAATTCTGCAAATGTAAATATTTTTACTGATAAATTGAAAGATGTTGATCTATTGCCATATTGTCATTTTAACAGATTTTTAAATTAACCACATATATTTTTTATTTGTTTTTATTTATATTTAATCTACCAAATAGTTTTTAATATTTTTGTCATTTTTATAAAAAGGATCAATGGCTTTCGAAACAAATTATGTTTTTTTTACTTGATGATATAATCTCTGTTTACTTGGTTTTATTTCGTTGGTCATTCTTGTAGTTTTATTGTTGTTGTTTGTATTTTAGCGTTTATCCCTCTATCTGTTGCCTTTGCCCTTCTACTTAAATGTGTATTTTATCCACCTGTAAGTGTAATTTTATATATCTAATTATAACTTCTAATTAGGTATTTGTACCTAGGTGGTGTTCCCCCTGTTTATATTTTATTCTTTAAAATTAAACTGAGTGTTTTTAAATAAATAAAATAAAACACAAAGAACAGTAAATATAGTGGGTAACATAAACGCAAAGAAAAGGTAAATATAGTGGGTAACGTAAACACAAAGAACAGGTAAATATAGTGGTTAACGTAAACACAAAGAAAGGGTAAATATAGTGGGTAACATAAACACAAAGAACAGTAAATATAGTGGGTAACATAAACACAAAGAACAGGTAAATATAGTGGTTAACGTAAATACAAAAACAGGTAAATATAGTGGTTAACGTAAACACAAAGAACAGTAAATATAGTGGGTAACATAAACACAAAGAACAGGTAAATATAGTGGTTAACGTAAACACAAAGAACAGGTAAATATAGTGGTTAACGTAAACACAAAGAACAGTAAATATAGTGGGTAACATAAACACAAAGAACAGGTAAATATAGTGGTTAACGTAAACACAAAGAACAGTAAATATAGTGGGTGATATAAACACAAAGAACAGGTAAATATAGTGGGTGATATAAACACAAAGAACAGGTATATATAGTGGGTAACATAAACGCAAAGAAAAGGTAAATATAGTGGGTAACGTAAACACAAAGAAAAGGTAAATATAGTGGGTAACGTAAACACACGAACAGGTAAATATAGTGGTTAACGTAAACACAAAGAAAGGATAAATATAGTGGGTAACGTAAACACAAAGAACAGGTAAATATAGTGGGTAACGTAAACACAAAGAACAGGTAAATATAGTGGGTAACATAAACACAAAGAACAGGTAAATATAGTGGTTAACGTAAACACAAAGAAAGGGTAAATATAGTGGGTAACATAAACACAAAGAACAGTAAATATAGTGGGTAACATAAACACAAAGAACAGGTAAATATAGTGGTTAACGTAAATACAAAAACAGGTAAATATAGTGGTTAACGTAAACACAAAGAACAGTAAATATAGTGGGTAACATAAACACAAAGAACAGGTAAATATAGTGGTTAACGTAAACACAAAGAACAGGAAAATATAGTGGTTAACGTAAACACAAAGAACAGTAAATATAGTGGGTAACGTAAACACAAAGAAAGGGTAAATATAGTGGGTAACGTAAACACAAAGAACAGTAAATATAGTGGGTAACGTAAACACAAAGAACAGGTAAATATAGTGGGTAACGTAAACACAAAGAACAGGTAAATATAGTGGGTAACGTAAACACAAAGAAAGGGTAAATATAGTGGGTGATATAAACACAAAGAACAGGTATATATAGTGGGTAACGTAAACACAAAGAACAGGTAAATATAGTGGTTAACGTAAACACAAAGAACAGGTAAATATAGTGGGTAACGTAAACACAAAGAAAGGGTAAATATAGTGGGTAACATAAACACAAAGAACAGGTAAATATATTGGGTAACGTAAACACAAAGAACAGGTAAATATAGTGGGTAACGTAAACACAAAGAAAGGGTAAATATAGTGGGTAACATAAACACAAAGAACAGGTAAATATAGTGGGTAACGTAAACACAAAGAAAGGGTAAATATAGTGGGTAACATAAACACAAAGAACAGGTAAATATAGTGGGTAACGTAAACACAAAGAACAGGTAAATATAGTGGGCAACGTAAACACAAAGAACAGGTAAATATAGTGGGTAACGTAAACACAAAGAACAGGTTAATATATTGGGTAACGTAAACACAAAGAACAGGTAAATATAGTGGGTAACGTAAACACAAAGAACAGGTAAATATAGTGGGTAACGTAAACACAAAGAACAGGTTAATATATTGGGTAACGTAAACACAAAGAACAGGTAAATATAGTGGGTAACATAAACACAAAGAACAGGTAAATATAGTGGGTAACGTAAACACAAAGAACAGGTTAATATATTGGGTAACGTAAACACAAAGAACAGGTAAATATAGTGGGTAACATAAACACAAAGAACAGGTAAATATAGTGGGTAACGTAAACACAAAGAACAGGTTAATATATTGGGTAACGTAAACACAAAGAACAGGTAAATATAGTGGGTAACGTAAACACAAAGAACAGGTTAATATATTGGGTAACGTAAACACAAAGAACAGGTAAATATAGTGGGTAACGTAAACACAAAGAAAGGGTAAATATAGTGGGTAACATAAACACAAAGAACAGGTAAATATATTGGGTAACGTAAACACAAAGAACAGGTAAATATAGTGGGTAACGTAAACACAAAGAAAGGGTAAATATAGTGGGTAACATAAACACAAAGAACAGGTAAATATAGTGGGTAACGTAAACACAAAGAACAGGTAAATATAGTGGGCAACGTAAACACAAAGAACAGGTAAATATAGTGGGTAACATAAACACAAAGAACAGGTAAATATAGTGGGTAACGTAAACACAAAGAACAGGTAAATATAGTGGGTAACATAAACACAAAGAACAGGTAAATATAGTGGTTAATGTAAACACAAAGAACAGGTAAATATATTGGGTAACGTAAACACAAAGAACAGGTAAATATAGTGGGTAACGTAAACACCAAGAACAGGTAAATATAGTGGGTAACGTAAACACAAAGAACAGGTATATATAGTGGGTAACGTAAACACAAAGAACAGGTAAATATAGTGGGTAACGTAAACACAAAGAACAGGTTAATATATTGGGTAACGTAAACACAAAGAACAGGTAAATATAGTGGGTAACGTAAACACAAAGAACAGGTTAATATATTGGGTAACGTAAACACAAAGAACAGGTAAATATAGTGGGTAACGTAAACACCAAGAACAGGTAAATATAGTGGGTAACATAAACACAAAGAACAGGTAAATATAGTGGGTAACGTAAACACAAAGAACAGGTTAATATATTGGGTAACGTAAACACAAAGAACAGGTAAATATAGTGGGTAACATAAACACAAAGAACAGGTAAATATAGTGGGTAACGTAAACACAAAGAACAGGTTAATATATTGGGTAACGTAAACACAAAGAACAGGTAAATATAGTGGGTAACGTAAACACAAAGAACAGGTTAATATATTGGGTAACGTAAACACAAAGAACAGGTAAATATAGTGGGTAACGTAAACACAAAGAAAGGGTAAATATAGTGGGTAACATAAACACAAAGAACAGGTAAATATATTGGGTAACGTAAACACAAAGAACAGGTAAATATAGTGGGTAACGTAAACACAAAGAAAGGGTAAATATAGTGGGTAACATAAACACAAAGAACAGGTAAATATAGTGGGTAACGTAAACACAAAGAACAGGTAAATATAGTGGGCAACGTAAACACAAAGAACAGGTAAATATAGTGGGTAACATAAACACAAAGAACAGGTAAATATAGTGGGTAACGTAAACACAAAGAACAGGTAAATATAGTGGGTAACATAAACACAAAGAACAGGTAAATATAGTGGTTAATGTAAACACAAAGAACAGGTAAATATATTGGGTAACGTAAACACAAAGAACAGGTAAATATAGTGGGTAACGTAAACACCAAGAACAGGTAAATATAGTGGGTAACGTAAACACAAAGAACAGGTATATATAGTGGGTAACATAAACACAAAGAACAGGTAAATATAGTGGGTAACGTAAACACAAAGAACAGGTTAATATATTGGGTAACGTAAACACAAAGAACAGGTAAATATAGTGGGTAACGTAAACACAAAGAAAGGGTAAATATAGTGGGTAACATAAACACAAAGAACAGGTAAATATAGTGGGTAACGTAAACACAAAGAACAGGTATATATAGTGGGTAATGTAAACACAAAGAACAGGTAAATATAGTGGGTAACGTAAACACAAAGAAAGGGTAAATATAGTGGGTAACGTAAACACAAAGAACAGGTAAATATAGTGGGTAACGTAAACACAAAGAAAGGGTAAATATAGTGGGTAACATAAACACAAAGAACAGGTAAATATAGTGGGTAACGTAAACACAAAGAACAGGTAAATATAGTGGGTAACGTAAACACAAAGAACAGGTAAATATAGTGGTTAACGTAAACACAAAGAACAGGTAAATATAGTGGGTAACGTAAACACAAAGAACAGGTAAATATAGTGGGTAACATAAACACAAAGAACAGGTAAATATTGTGGGTAACATAAACACAAAGAACAGGTAAATATAGTGGGTAACGTAAACACAAAGAACAGGTAAATATAGTGGTTAACGTAAACACAAAGAACAGGTAAATATAGTGGGTAACGTAAACACAAAGAAAGGGTAAATATAGTGGGTAACGTAAACACAAAGAACAGGTAAATATAGTGGTTAACGTAAACACAAAGAACAGGTAAATATAGTGGGTAACGTAAACACAAAGAAAGGGTAAATATAGTGGGTAACATAAACACAAAGAACAGGTAAATATAGTGGGTAACGTAAACACAAAGAACAGGTAAATATAGTGGGTAACGTAAACACAAAGAACAGGTAAATATAGTGGGTAACGTAAACACAAAGAACAGGTAAATATAGTGGGTGATATAAACACAAAGAACATGTAAATATAGTGGGTAACATAAACACAAAGAACAGGTAAATATAGTGGGTAACGTAAACACAAAGAACAGGTAAATATAGTGGGTAACGTAAACACAAAGAACAGGTAAATATAGTGGGTAACATAAACACAAAGAACAGGTAAATATAGTGGGTAACGTTAACACAAAGAAAGGGTAAATATAGTGGGTAACGTAAACACAAAGAACAGGTAAATATAGTGGGTAACGTAAACACAAAGAAAGGATAAATATAGTGGGTAACATAAACACAAAGAACAGGTAAATATAGAGGGTAACGTAAACACAAAGAACAGGTAAATATAGTGGGTAACGTAAACACAAAGAACAGGTAAATATAGTGGTTAACGTAAACACAAAGAACAGGTAAATATAGTGGGTAACGTAAACACAAAGAACAGGTAAATATAGTGGGTAACGTAAACACAAAGAAAGGGTAAATATAGTGGGTAACATAAACACAAAGAACAGGTAAATATAGTGGGTAACGTAAACACAAAGAACAGGTAAATATAGTGGGTAACGTAAACACAAAGAACAGGTAAATATAGTGGTTAACGTAAACACAAAGAACAGGTAAATATAGTGGGTAACGTAAACACAAAGAACAGGTAAATATAGTGGTTAACGTAAACACAAAGAACAGGTAAATATAGTGGTTAACGTAAACACAAAGAACAGGTAAATATAGTGGGTAACGTAAACACAAAGAAAGGGTAAATATAGTGGGTAACATAAACACAAAGAACAGGTAAATATAGTGGGTAACGTAAACACAAAGAACAGGTAAATATAGTGGGTAACGTAAACACAAAGAACAGGTAAATATAGTGGGTAACGTAAACACAAAGAACAGGTAAATATAGTGGGTGATATAAACACAAAGAACATGTAAATATAGTGGGTAACATAAACACAAAGAACAGGTAAATATAGTGGGTAACGTAAACACAAAGAACAGGTAAATATAGTGGGTAACGTAAACACAAAGAACAGGTAAATATAGTGGGTAACATAAACACAAAGAACAGGTAAATATAGTGGGTAACGTTAACACAAAGAAAGGGTAAATATAGTGGGTAACGTAAACACAAAGAACAGGTAAATATAGTGGGTAACGTAAACACAAAGAAAGGGTAAATATAGTGGGTAACATAAACACAAAGAACAGGTAAATATAGAGGGTAACGTAAACACAAAGAACAGGTAAATATAGTGGGTAACGTAAACACAAAGAACAGGTAAATATAGTGGTTAACGTAAACACAAAGAACAGGTAAATATAGTGGGTAACGTAAACACAAAGAACAGGTAAATATAGTGGGTAACGTAAACACAAAGAAAGGGTAAATATACTACTAGGATCGGCATGCTGCATTGCAGCTGCATTTTTAAGAATGCTGTGCCGGCTTGTCAACAAAATTGCACCGCCACAACTCCCTATCACCCATGACATTTGCTAGATCATCCGCATCTTTAAGGCCAGTGTCCTTTAAGATGCGTCTCAAGAAAGTCATGGGCTGTCCACCATGCTTATTCACTCCATGAGGCTGCCAAAGTACAAGATTATGCACTGGCTGGTCCTCACGGCGAAAGCAATGTCCTGCAAAGCGGAGGCGATTTTGTTCTAGTGTCAAGCTTGGGGGAACCAATGAGACACCTCCAATGTTATATAGTGTCTGGTTGGAGATGTGTGCATTGTACTTGACACAATGTACCCGGCGTAGCATTCTTGTGAATGTGCCATCCAGAGATTTGGTGTCCTCAGCAGTTAGAGCCCAGCATGGACTCCCGTAGAGGAGTACTGGAACTACTGCTGCTCTAAATAATCGGACCTTAAGTTTCCGATTAATTCTAGGTGACTTCCAAATCCTGGAAAGCCTATTCAAGGCTGCCCATGCCTTTCCCTTACGTATTCGAAGGTCCTCACCTGACTTCCGGATCCATGATCCCAGGTAACAGAAGTCGTCCACATGCTCAAGCATACCATCCTTTGAGCTTATGCTCATCCGATCAGAGACTTGCTGAGGACTTTCAAAGTTAACTGTCAGAATTTTGGTCTTTCTGGAGTTAATAAAAAGACCAACACTAGAAGCAGCATGTTCTAATGAGCTGAGGAGCCGCTGGGCTCCCTCTAATGATTCTGAGAGTACTCCTAAGTCATCAGCAAAGTCTAGATCAGTTAGGTACTTGGCAGGATTTCCTCGACTTCTGGAGCCAGTAGGTGGAGTTATCATCACCCCATCATCATTATGATGATCTAAGGACATGCGTAGAACATAGTCAACCACAATAATGAACAAGAATGGTGCAAGTGTGTCTCCTTGGAGGACGCCCCATAACACTTCAAATGGTTCTGTGTCACCGTCAACAGTAGACACAAATGTTGTCGAACGGGTAAATATAGTGGGTAACATAAACACAAAGAACAGGTAAATATAGTGGGTAACGTAAACACAAAGAACAGGTAAATATAGTGGGTAACGTAAACACAAAGAACAGGTAAATATAGTGGTTAACGTAAACACAAAGAACAGGTAAATATAGTGGGTAACGTAAACACAAAGAACAGGTAAATATAGTGGGTAACATAAACACAAAGAACAGGTAAATATAGTGGGTAACATAAACACAAAGAACAGGTAAATATAGTGGGTAACGTAAACACAAAGAACAGGTAAATATAGTGGTTAACGTAAACACAAAGAACAGGTAAATATAGTGGGTAGCGTAAACACAAAGAAAGGGTAAATATAGTGGGTAACATAAACACAAAGAACAGGTAAATATAGTGGGTAACGTAAACACAAAGAACAGGTAAATATAGTGGTTAACGTAAACACAAAGAACAGGTAAATATAGTGGGTAACGTAAACACAAAGAAAGGGTAAATATAGTGGGTAACATAAACACAAAGAACAGGTAAATATAGTGGGTAACGTAAACACAAAGAACAGTAAATATAGTGGGTAACATAAACACAAAGAAAGGGTAAATATAGTGGTTAACGTAAACACAAAGAACAGGTAAATATAGTGGGTAACGTAAACACAAAGAACAGGTAAATATAGTGGGTAACATAAACACAAAGAACAGGTAAATATAGTGGGTAACATAAACACAAAGAACAGGTAAATATAGTGGGTAACGTAAACACAAAGAACAGGTAAATATAGTGGTTAACGTAAACACAAAGAACAGGTAAATATAGTGGGTAACGTAAACACAAAGAAAGGGTAAATATAGTGGGTAACATAAACACAAAGAACAGGTAAATATAGTGGGTAACGTAAACACAAAGAACAGGTAAATATAGTGGGTAACGTAAACACAAAGAACAGGTAAATATAGTGGTTAACGTAAACACAAAGAACAGGTAAATATAGTGGGTAACGTAAACACAAAGAACAGGTAAATATAGTGGGTAACATAAACACAAAGAACAGGTAAATATAGTGGGTAACATAAACACAAAGAACAGGTAAATATAGTGGGTAACGTAAACACAAAGAACAGGTAAATATAGTGGTTAACGTAAACACAAAGAACAGGTAAATATAGTGGGTAACGTAAACACAAAGAAAGGGTAAATATAGTGGGTAACATAAACACAAAGAACAGGTAAATATAGTGGGTAACGTAAACACAAAGAACAGGTAAATATAGTGGTTAACGTAAACACAAAGAACAGGTAAATATAGTGGGTAACGTAAACACAAAGAACAGTAAATATAGTGGGTAACATAAACACAAAGAACAGGTAAATATAGTGGTTAACGTAAACACAAAGAACAGTAAATATAGTGGGTAACATAAACACAAAGAACAGGTAAATATAGTGGTTAACGTAAACACAAAGAACAGTAAATATAGTGGGTAACATAAACACAAAGAACAGGTAAATATAGTGGTTAACGTAAACACAAAGAACAGTAAATATAGTGGGTAACATAAACACAAAGAACAGGTAAATATAGTGGTTAACGTAAACACAAAGAACAGTAAATATAGTGGGTAACATAAACACAAAGAAAGGGTAAATATAGTGGTTAACGTAAACACAAAGAACAGGTAAATATAGTGGGTAACGTAAACACAAAGAACAGGTAAATATAGTGGGTAACATAAACACAAAGAACAGGTAAATATAGTGGGTAACGTAAACACAAAGAACAGGTAAATATAGTGGTTAACGTAAACACAAAGAACAGGTAAATATAGTGGTTAACGTAAACACAAAGAACATGTAAATATAGTGGTTAACGTAAACACAAAGAACAGGTAAATATAGTGGTTAACGTAAACACAAAGAACAGTAAATATAGTGGGTAACATAAACACAAAGAACAGTAAATATAGTGGGTAACGTAAACACAAAGAGGTAAATATAGTGGGTAACGTAAACAAAAAGAACAGGTAAATATAGTGGGTAACATAAACACAAAGAACAGTAAATATAGTGGGTAACATAAACACAAAGAACAGGTAAATATAGTGGGTAACGTAAACACAAAGAACAG
This sequence comes from Nemertoderma westbladi, assembly GCA_032718475.1. Lineage (NCBI taxonomy): Eukaryota > Metazoa > Xenacoelomorpha > Nemertodermatida > Nemertodermatidae > Nemertoderma > Nemertoderma westbladi. The sequence goes on along the minus strand of JAUCBJ010001972.1, from coordinate 80,457 downwards.
GTAAATATAGTGGGTAACGTAAACACAAAGAACAGGTAAATATAGTGGTTAACGTAAACACAAAGAACAGTAAATATAGTGGGTGATATAAACACAAAGAACATGTAAATATAGTGGGTGATATAAACACAAAGAACATGTAAATATAGTGGGTAACATAAACACAAAGAACAGTAAATATAGTGGGTAACGTAAACACAAAGAGGTAAATATAGTGGGTAACGTAAACAAAAAGAACAGGTAAATATAGTGGGTAACATAAACACAAAGAACAGTAAATATAGTGGGTAACATAAACACAAAGAACAGGTAAATATAGTGGGTAACGTAAACACAAAGAACAGGTAAATATAGTGGTTAACGTAAACACAAAGAACAGTAAATATAGTGGGTGATATAAACACAAAGAACATGTAAATATAGTGGGTGATATAAACACAAAGAACATGTAAATATAGTGGGTAACGTAAACACAAAGAAAGGGTAAATATAGTGGGTAACATAAACACAAATAACAGGTAAATATAGTGGGTAACGTAAACACAAAGAACAGGTAAATATAGTGGGTAACGTAAACACAAAGAACAGGTAAATATAGTGGTTAACGTAAACACAAAGAACAGGTAAATATAGTGGGTAACGTAAACACAAAGAACAGGTAAATATAGTGGGTAACATAAACACAAAGAACAGGTAAATATAGTGGGTAACATAAACACAAAGAACAGGTAAATATAGTGGGTAACGTAAACACAAAGAACAGGTAAATATAGTGGTTAACGTAAACACAAAGAACAGGTAAATATAGTGGGTAACGTAAACACAAAGAAAGGGTAAATATAGTGGGTAACATAAACACAAAGAACAGGTAAATATAGTGGGTAACGTAAACACAAAGAACAGGTAAATATAGTGGTTAACGTAAACACAAAGAACAGGTAAATATAGTGGGTAACGTAAACACAAAGAACAGTAAATATAGTGGGTAACATAAACACAAAGAACAGGTAAATATAGTGGTTAACGTAAACACAAAGAACAGTAAATATAGTGGGTAACATAAACACAATGAACAGGTAAATATAGTGGTTAACGTAAACACAAAGAACAGTAAATATAGTGGGTAACATAAACACAAAGAACAGGTAAATATAGTGGTTAACGTAAACACAAAGAACAGTAAATATAGTGGGTAACATAAACACAAAGAACAGGTAAATATAGTGGTTAACGTAAACACAAAGAACAGTAAATATAGTGGGTGATATAAACACAAAGAACATGTAAATATAGTGGGTGATATAAACACAAAGAACATGTAAATATAGTGGGTAACGTAAACACAAAGAACAGAAATATAGTAGGTAACGTAAACACAAAGAACAGGTATATATAGTGGGTAACGTAAACACAAAGAACAGGTAAATATAGTGGTTAACGTAAACACAAAGAACAGGTAAATATAGTGGTTAACGTAAACACAAAGAACAGTAAATATAGTGGGTGATATAAACACAAAGAACATGTAAATATAGTGGGTGATATAAACACAAAGAACATGTAAATATAGTGGGTAACGTAAACACAAAGAACAGAAATATAGTAGGTAACGTAAACACAAAGAACAGGTATATATAGTGGGTAACGTAAACACAAAGAACAGGTAAATATAGTGGTTAACGTAAACACAAAGAACAGGTAAATATAGTGGTTAACGTAAACACAAAGAACAGGTAAATATAGTGGTTAACGTAAACACAAAGAACAGTAAATATAGTGGGTAACATAAACACAAAGAACAGTAAATATAGTGGGTAACGTAAACACAAAGAGGTAAATATAGTGGGTAACGTAAACAAAAAGAACAGGTAAATATAGTGGGTAACATAAACACAAAGAACAGTAAATATAGTGGGTAACATAAACACAAAGAACAGGTAAATATAGTGGGTAACGTAAACACAAAGAACAGGTAAATATAGTGGGTAACGTAAACACAAAGAACAGGTAAATATAGTGGTTAACGTAAACACAAAGAACAGTAAATATAGTGGGTGATATAAACACAAAGAACATGTAAATATAGTGGGTGATATAAACACAAAGAACATGTAAATATAGTGGTTAACGTAAACACAAAGAACAGGTAAATATAGTGGGTAACGTAAACACAAAGAGGTAAATATAGTGGGTAACGTAAACAAAAAGAACAGGTAAATATAGTGGGTAACATAAACACAAAGAACAGTAAATATAGTGGGTAACATAAACACAAAGAACAGGTAAATATAGTGGGTAACGTAAACACAAAGAACAGGTAAATATAGTGGTTAACGTAAACACAAAGAACAGTAAATATAGTGGGTGATATAAACACAAAGAACATGTAAATATAGTGGGTGATATAAACACAAAGAACATGTAAATATAGTGGGTAACATAAACACAAAGAACAGTAAATATAGTGGGTAACGTAAACACAAAGAGGTAAATATAGTGGGTAACGTAAACAAAAAGAACAGGTAAATATAGTGGGTAACATAAACACAAAGAACAGTAAATATAGTGGGTAACATAACCACAAAGAACAGGTAAATATAGTGGGTAACGTAAACACAAAGAACAGGTAAATATAGTGGGTAACGTAAACACAAAGAACAGGTAAATATAGTGGTTAACGTAAACACAAAGAACAGTAAATATAGTGGGTGATATAAACACAAAGAACATGTAAATATAGTGGGTGATATAAACACAAAGAACAGGTAAATATAGTGGGTAACATAAACACAAAGAACAGGTAAATATAGTGGTTAACGTAAACACAAAGAACAGTAAATATAGTGGGTGATATAAACACAAAGAACAGGTAAATATAGTGGTTAACGTAAACACAAAGAACAGTAAATATACTGGGTGATATAAACACAAAGAACATGTAAATATAGTGGGTGATATAAACATAAAGAACAGGTAAATATAGTGGTTAACGTAAACACAAAGAACAGTAAATATAGTGGGTAACGTAAACACAAAGAACAGTAAATATAGTGGGTGATATAAACACAAAGAACAGTAAATATAGTGGTTAACGTAAACACAAAGAACAGTAAATATAGTGGGTAACGTAAACACAAAGAACAGTAAATATAGTGGGTGATATAAACACAAAGAACAGTAAATATAGTGGGTGATATAAACACAAAGAACATGTAAATATAGTGGGTGATATAAACACAAAGAACATGTAAATATAGTGGGTGACATGCACACAAAGAACAGGTAAATACAGTGGGTAACGTAAACACAAAGAACAGTAAATATAGTGGGTAACATAAACACAAAGAACAGGTAAATATAGTGGTTAACGTAAACACAAAGAACAGTAAATATAGTGGGTGATATAAACACAAAGAACATGTAAATATAGTGGGTGATATAAACACAAAGAACAGGTAAATATAGTGGTTAACGTAAACACAAAGAACAGTAAATATAGTGGGTGATATATACACAAAGAACAGGTAAATATAGTGGGTAACATAAACACAAAGAACAGGTAAATATAGTGGGTAACGTAAACACAAAGAACAGTAAATATAGTGGGTGATATAAACACAAAGAACAGGTAAATATAGTGGTTAACGTAAACACAAAGAACAGTAAATATAGTGGGTGATATAAACACAAAGAACATGTAAATATAGTGGGTGATATAAACACAAAGAACATGTAAATATAGTGGCTGATATAAACACAAAGAACATGTAAATATAGTGGTTAACGTAAACACAAAGAACAGTAAATATAGTGGGTGATATAAACACAAAGAACAGGTAAATATAGTGGGTGATATAAACACAAAGAACATGTAAATATAGTGGGTGATATAAACACAAAGAACATGTAAATATAGTGGTTAACGTAAACACAAAGAACAGTAAATATAGTGGGTGATATAAACACAAAGAACAGGTAAATATAGTGGTTAACGTAAACACAAAGAACAGTAAATATAGTGGGTGATATAAACACAAAGAACAGGTAAATATAGTGGGTAACGTAAACACAAAGAACAGTAAATATAGTTGGTGATATAAACACAAAGAACATGTAAATATAGTGGGTGATATAAACACAAAGAACAGGTAAATATAGTGGTTAACGTAAACACAAAGAACAGTAAATATAGTGGGTGATATAAACACAAAGAACATGTAAATATAGTGGTTAACATAAACACAAAGAACAGGTAAATATAGTGGGTAACGTAAACACAAAGAACAGTAAATATAGTGGGTGATATAAACACAAAGAACATGTAAATATAGTGGGTGATATAAACACAAAGAACAGGTAAATATAGTGGTTAACGTAAACACAAAGAACAGTAAATATAGTGGGTGATATAAACACAAAGAACAGGTAAATATAGTGGTTAACGTAAACACAAAGAACAGTAAATATAGTGGGTGATATAAACACAAAGAACATGTAAATATAGTGGGTGATATAAACACAAAGAACAGGTAAATATAGTGGTTAACGTAAACACAAAGAACAGTAAATATTGTGGGTGATATAAACACAAAGAACAGGTAAATATAGTGGGTAACATAAACACAAAGAACAGGCAAATATAGTGGGTAACGTAAACACAAAGAACAGGTAAATATAGTGGGTAACGTAAACACAATGAACAGGTAAATATAGTGGTTAACGTAAACACAAAGAACAGGTATATATAGTGGGTAACGTAAACACAAAGAACAGGTAAATATAGTGGGTAACGTAAACACAAAGAACAGGTAAATATAGTGGTTAACGTAAACACAAAGAACAGTAAATATAGTGGGTGATATAAACACAAAGAACATGTAAATATAGTGGGTAACGTAAACACAAAGAAAGGGTAAATATAGTGGGTAACGTAAACACAAAGAACAGGTAAATATAGTGGGTAACGTAAACACAAAGAAAGGGTAAATATAGTGGGTAACGTAAACACAAAGAAAGGGTAAATATAGTGGGTAACGTAAACACAAAGAACAGGTAAATATAGTGGGTAACGTAAACACAAAGAACAGTAAATATAGTGGTTAACGTAAACACAAAGAACAGTAAATATAGTGGGTGATATAAACACAAAGAACATGTAAATATAGTGGGTGATATAAACACAAAGAACATGTAAATATAGTGGGTGATATAAACACAAAGAACAGGTAAATATAGTGGGTAACGTAAACACAAAGAACAGTAAATATAGTGGGTGATATAAACACAAAGAACATGTAAATATAGTGGGTGATATAAACACAAAGAACATGTAAATATAGTGGGTGATATAAACACAAAGAACAGGTATATATAGTGGGTAACGTAAACACAAAGAGGTAAATAAAGTGGTAAATAAAGTAAAAACAAAACAGGTACAATAATTAAAGTGGGTACCTCACGGGACTGGAGTTAAAGTTGGAAGTACCGTTTCAGTTTTAAGTTAATTTCCGTTAAATTTATAATTTTTATTCATATTTTTTGATTTGCTTTTTCTATCTCTTTCCAGGATTAATTATTGTAGTAATAACCAATAACCTAACCAAGTATATTCTAAAATAGGTAAATTTGTTACTAATTTCAGCTACATTTCTATTATTATATTAACATTTCGAATGTATATTTAGAAATTAGAAGAATTTGAATCGAACCAGGAATTTATTGAGTCCGTGATACTCATACAGTCTACAGCCAGGGGGTACCTAACGCGTAAACATTTACAGACTGGGGAACCGCTTAGCAGTTTCCCATCAAAGGTTAGTGTATCTACCTGTGTGAAACTGAAAGTAATCTATTCTCGGTTAAGGGATCTGGGTTCAGCCAATCAGTAATTATTCAAGTATTTCTGTATTTATTAATAAATTCCTACACTAGGGGGGAATAGAATACCAACTCCTTAAGTTTATAATGTCCGCAGTGAATAACCAGAAGGTAGACTGTTATTTATCTGGGTTCAAATAATTAATAATATTATTCCATTTAATTCACGAATAATCATCCATTAATTAATGCAGTAATTGATACTATTAATTGCTATTGTCTTATTGACATGCAGTATAAGTCTATGAAGGAATGCACCCACTCGTGTAAAATACATTATTATAGCTTAACCAATCATCGTTAATGAACTTTGGACACGGCTTGCTGCTATTGGTGGAATACTTCCACCAGTATAATACGTGAGGTTCAATCATTTATTGGCTACGTTTTCAATTGAGAGCTAAGTTACAAATTGTTATGGGAAGTATTATGGGGCGTCCTCCAGGGAGACACACTTGCACCATTCCTGTTCATTATTGTGGTTGACTATGTTCTACGCATGTCCTTAGATCATTATAATGATGATGGGGTGATGATAACTCCACCTACTGGCTCCAGAAGTCGAGGAAATCCTGCCAAGTACCTAACTGATCTAGACTTTGCTGATGACTTAGGAGTACTCTCAGAATCATTAGAGGGAGCCCAACGGCTCCTCAGCTCATTAGAACATGCTGCTTCTAGTGTTGGTCTTTTTATTAACTCCAGAAAGACCAAAATTTTGACAGTTAACTTTGAAAGTCCTCAGCAAGTCTCTGATCGGATGAGCCTAAGCTCAAAAGATGGTATGCTTGAGCATGTGGACGACTTCTGTCACCTGGGATCATGGATCCGGAAGTCAAGTGAGGACCTTCGAATACGTAAGGGAAAGGCATGGGCAGCCTTGAATAGGCTTTCCAGGATTTGGAAGTCACCTAGAATTAATCGGAAACTTAAGGTCCGATTATTTAGAGCAGCAGTAGTTCCAGTACTCCTCTACGGGAGTCCATGCTGGGCTCTAACTGCTGAGGACACCAAATCTCTGGATGGCATATTCACAAGTATGCTACGCCGGGTTCATTGTGTCAAGTACAATGCACACATCTCCAACCAGACACTATATAACATTGGAGGTGTCTCATTGGTTCCCCCAAGCTTGACACTAGAACAAAATCGCCTCCGCTTTGCAGGACATTGCTTTCGCCGTGAGGACCAGCCAGTGCAAAATCTTGTACTTTGGCAGCCTCATGGAGTGAATAAGCATGGTGGACAGCCCATGACTTTCTTGAGACGCATCTTAAAGGACACTGGCCTTGAAGATGCGGATGATCTAGCAAATGTCACGGGTGATAGGGAGTTGTGGTGGCGCAATTTTGTCGACAAGCCGGCACAGCATTCTTAAAAATGCAGCTGCAATGCAGCATGCCGATCCTAGTACCATTATGATCCTTATACCTGTACGTAGGATCAAAAACTATAGTAAATACTGTCTGTAGTACCAGTACCATTATGATCCTTATACCTGTACATAGGATCAAAAACTATAGTAAATACTGTCTGCAGTACCAGTACCATTATGATCCTTATACCTACCTGTACATAGGATCAAAAACTATAGTAAATACTGTCTGTAGTACCAGTACCATTATGATCCTTATACCTGTACATAGGATCAAAAACTATAGTAAATACTGTCTGTAGTACCAGTACCATTATGATCCTTATACCTGTACATGGGATCAAAAACTATAGTAAATACTGTCTGTAGTACCAGTACCATTATGATCCTTATACCTGCACATAGGATCAAAAACTATAGTAAATACTGTCTGTAGTACCAGTACCATTATGATCCTTATACCTGTACATAGGATCAAAAACTATAGTAAATACTGTCTGTAGTACCAGTACCATTATGATCCTTATACCTGTACGTTGTATCAAAAACTATAGTAAATACTGTCTGTAGTACCAGTACCATTATGATCCTTATACCTGTACGTTGTATCAAAAACTATAGTAAATACTGTCTGTAGTACCAGTACCATTATGATCCTTATACCTGTACATAGGATCAAAAACTATAGTAAATACTGTCTGTAGTACCAGTACCATTATGATCCTTATACCTGTACATAGGATCAAAAACTATAGTAAATACTGTCTGTAGTACCAGTACCATTATGATCCTTATACCTGTACATAGGATCAAAAACTATAGTAAATACTGTCTGTAGTACCAGTACCATTATGATCCTTATACCTGTACATAGGATCAAAAACTATAGTAAATACTGTCTGTAGTACCAGTACCATTATGATCCTTATACCTGCACATAGGATCAAAAACTATAGTAAATACTGTCTGTAGTACCAGTACCATTATGATCCTTATACCTGTACATAGGATCAAAAACTATAGTAAATACTGTCTGTAGTACCAGTACCATTATGATCCTTATACCTGTACGTTGTATCAAAAACTATAGTAAATACTGTCTGTAGTACCAGTACCATTATGATCCTTATACCTGTACGTTGTATCAAAAACTATAGTAAATACTGTCTGTAGTACCAGTACCATTATGATCCTTATACCTGTACATAGGATCAAAAACTATAGTAAATACTGTCTGTAGTACCAGTACCATTATGATCCTTATACCTGTACGTTGTATCAAAAACTATAGTAAATACTGTCTGTAGTACCAGTACCATTATGATCCTTATACCTGTACGTTGTATCAAAAACTATAGTAAATACTGTCTGTAGTACCAGTACCATTATGATCCTTATACCTGTACGTTGTATCAAAAACTATAGTAAATACTGTCTGTAGTACCAGTACCATTATGATCCTTATACCTGTACGTAGGATCAAAAACTATAGTAAATACTGTCTGTAGTACCAGTACCATTATGATCCTTATACCTGTAGATAGGATCAAAAACTATAGTAAATACTGTCTGTAGTACCAGTACCATTATGATCCTTATACCTGTACGTAGGATCAAAAACTATAGTAAATACTGTCTGTAGTACCAGTACCATTATGATCCTTATACCTGTACGTAGGATCAAAAACTATAGTAAATACTGTCTGTAGTACCAGTACCATTATGATCCTTATACCTGCACATAGGATCAAAAACTATAGTAAATACTGTCTGTAGTACCAGTACCATTATGATCCTTATACCTGTACGTTGTATCAAAAACTATAGTAAATACTGTCTGTAGTACCAGTACCATTATGATCCTTATACCTGCACATAGGATCAAAAACTATAGTAAATACTGTCTGTAGTACCAGTACCATTATGATCCTTATACCTGTACGTAGGATCAAAAACTATAGTAAATACTGTCTGTAGTACCAGTACCATTATGAACCTTATACCTGTACATAGGATCAAAAACTATAGTAAATACTGTCTGTAGTACCAGTACCATTGTGATCCTTATACCTGTACGTAGGATCAAAAACTATAGTAAATACTGTCTGTAGTACCAGTACCATTATGATCCTTATACCTGCACATAGGATCAAAAACTATAGTAAATACTGTCTGTAGTACCAGTACCATTATGAACCTTATACCTGTACATAGGATCAAAAACTATAGTAAATACTGTCTGTAGTACCAGTACCATTGTGATCCTTATACCTGTACGTAGGATCAAAAACTATAGTAAATACTGTCTGTAGTACCAGTACCATTATGATCCTTATACCTGTACATAGGATCAAAAACTATAGTAAATACTGTCTGTAGTACCAGTACCATTATGATCCTTATACCTGTACATAGGATCAAAAACTATAGTAAATACTGTCTGTAGTACCAGTACCATTATGATCCTTATACCTGCACATAGGATCAAAAACTATAGTAAATACTGTCTGTAGTACCAGTACCATTATGATCCTTATACCTGTACGTAGGATCAAAAACTATAGTAAATACTGTCTGTAGTACCAGTACCATTATGATCCTTATACCTGCACATAGGATCAAAAACTATAGTAAATACTGTCTGTAGTACCAGTACCATTATGATCCTTATACCTGTACGTAGGATCAAAAACTATAGTAAATACTGTCTGTAGTACCAGTACCATTATGAACCTTATACCTGTACATAGGATCAAAAACTATAGTAAATACTGTCTGTAGTACCAGTACCATTGTGATCCTTATACCTGTACGTAGGATCAAAAACTATAGTAAATACTGTCTGTAGTACCAGTACCATTATGATCCTTATACCTGCACATAGGATCAAAAACTATAGTAAATACTGTCTGTAGTACCAGTACCATTATGATCCTTATACCTGTACGTAGGATCAAAAACTATAGTAAATACTGTCTGTAGTACCAGTACCATTATGAACCTTATACCTGTACATAGGATCAAAAACTATAGTAAATACTGTCTGTAGTACCAGTACCATTATGATCCTTATACCTGTACGTAGGATCAAAAACTATAGTAAATACTGTCTGTAGTACCAGTACCATTATGAACCTTATACCTGTACATAGGATCAAAAACTATAGTAAATACTGTCTGTAGTACCAGTACCATTATGATCCTTATACCTGTACGTAGGATCAAAAACTATAGTAAATACTGTCTGTAGTACCAGTACCATTGTGATCCTTATACCTGTACGTAGGATCAAAAACTATAGTAAATAATGTCTGTAGTACCAGTACCATTATGATCCTTATACCTGTAGATAGGATCAAAAACTATAGTAAATACTGTCTGTAGTACCAGTACCATTATGATCCTTATACCTGCACATAGGATCAAAAACTATAGTAAATACTGTCTGTAGTACCAGTACCATTATGATCCTTATACCTGTACGTAGGATCAAAAACTATAGTAAATACTGTCTGTAGTACCAGTACCATTATGATCCTTATACCTGTAGATAGGATCAAAAACTATAGTAAATACTGTCTGTAGTACCAGTACCATTATGATCCTTATACCTGTACGTAGGATCAAAAACTATAGTAAATACTGTCTGTAGTACCAGTACCATTATGATCCTTATACCTGTAGATAGGATCAAAAACTATAGTAAATACTGTCTGTAGTACCAGTACCATTATGATCCTTATACCTGTACGTAGGATCAAAAACTATAGTAAATACTGTCTGTAGTACCAGTACCATTATGATCCTTATACCTGTACGTAGGATCAAAAACTATAGTAAATACTGTCTGTAGTACCAGTACCATTATGATCCTTATACCTGTACGTAGGATCAAAAACTATAGTAAATACTGTCTGTAGTACCAGTACCATTATGATCCTTATACCTGTACGTTGTATCAAAAACTATAGTAAATACTGTCTGTAGTACCAGTACCATTATGATCCTTATACCTGTAGATAGGATCAAAAACTATAGTAAATACTGTCTGTAGTACCAGTACCATTATGATCCTTATACCTGTACATAGGATCAAAAACTATAGTAAATACTGTCTGTAGTACCAGTACCATTATGATCCTTATACCTGTACGTAGGATCAAAAACTATAGTAAATACTGTCTGTAGTACCAGTACCATTATGATCCTTATACCTGTACGTTGTATCAAAAACTATAGTAAATACTGTCTGTAGTACCAGTACCATTATGATCCTTATACCTGTACGTAGGATCAAAAACTATAGTAAATACTGTCTGTAGTACCAGTACCATTATGATCCTTATACCTGTACATAGGATCAAAAACTATAGTAAATACTGTCTGTAGTACCAGTACCATTATGATCCTTATACCTGTACGTAGGATCAAAAACTATAGTAAATACTGTCTGTAGTACCAGTACCATTATGATCCTTATACCTGTACATAGGATCAAAAACTATAGTAAATACTGTCTGTAGTACCAGTACCATTATGATCCTTATACCTGTACATAGGATCAAAAACTATAGTAAATACTGTCTGTAGTACCAGTACCATTATGATCCTTATACCTGTAGATAGGATCAAAAACTATAGTAAATACTGTCTGTAGTACCAGTACCATTGTGATCCTTATACCTGTACATAGGATCAAAAACTATAGTAAATACTGTCTGTAGTACCAGTACCATTATGATCCTTATACCTGTAGATAGGATCAAAAACTATAGTAAATACTGTCTGTAGTACCAGTACCATTATGATCCTTATACCTGTACATAGGATCAAAAACTATAGTAAATACTGTCTGTAGTACCAGTACCATTATGATCCTTATACCTGTACATAGGATCAAAAACTATAGTAAATACTGTCTGTAGTACCAGTACCATTATGATCCTTATACCTGTAGATAGGATCAAAAACTATAGTAAATACTGTCTGTAGTACCAGTACCATTATGATCCTTATACCTGTACGTTGTATCAAAAACTATAGTAAATACTGTCTGTAGTACCAGTACCATTATGATCCTTATACCTGTACGTAGGATCAAAAACTATAGTAAATACTGTCTGTAGTACCAGTACCATTATGATCCTTATACCTGTACATAGGATCAAAAACTATAGTAAATACTGTCTGTAGTACCAGTACCATTATGATCCTTATACCTGTACATAGGATCAAAAACTATAGTAAATACTGTCTGTAGTACCAGTACCATTATGATCCTTATACCTGTAGATAGGATCAAAAACTATAGTAAATACTGTCTGTAGTACCAGTACCATTATGATCCTTATACCTGTACGTTGTATCAAAAACTATAGTAAATACTGTCTGTAGTACCAGTACCATTATGATCCTTATACCTGTACGTTGTATCAAAAACTATAGTAAATACTGTCTGTAGTACCAGTACCATTATGATCCTTATACCTGTACGTAGGATCAAAAACTATAGTAAATACTGTCTGTAGTACCAGTACCATTATGATCCTTATACCTGTACGTAGGATCAAAAACTATAGTAAATACTGTCTGTAGTACCAGTACCATTATGATCCTTATACCTGTAGATAGGATCAAAAACTATAGTAAATACTGTCTGTAGTACCAGTACCATTATGATCCTTATACCTGTAGATAGGATCAAAAACTATAGTAAATACTGTCTGTAGTACCAGTACCATTATGATCCTTATACCTGTACGTAGGATCAAAAACTATAGTAAATACTGTCTGTAGTACCAGTACCATTATGATCCTTATACCTGTACATAGGATCAAAAACTATAGTAAATACTGTCTGTAGTACCAGTACCATTATGATCCTTATACCTGTACATAGAATCAAAAACTATAGTAAATACTGTCTGTAGTACCAGTACCATTATGATCCTTATACCTGTACATAGGATCAAAAACTATAGTAAATACTGTCTGTAGTACCAGTACCATTATGATCCTTATACCTGTACATAGGATCAAAAACTATAGTAAATACTGTCTGTAGTACCAGTACCATTATGATCCTTATACCTGTACATAGGATCAAAAACTATAGTAAATACTGTCTGTAGTACCAGTACCATTATGATCCTTATACCTGTACGTTGTATCAAAAACTATAGTAAATACTGTCTGTAGTACCAGTACCATTGTGATCCTTATACCTGTACATAGGATCAAAAACTATAGTAAATACTGTCTGTAGTACCAGTACCATTGTGATCCTTATACCTGTACATAGGATCAAAAACTATAGTAAATACTGTCTGTAGTACCAGTACCATTATGATCCTTATACCTGTACATAGGATCAAAAACTATAGTAAATACTGTCTGTAGTACCAGTACCATTATGATCCTTATACCTGTAGATAGGATCAAAAACTATAGTAAATACTGTCTGTAGTACCAGTACCATTGTGATCCTTATACCTGTACATAGGATCAAAAACTATAGTAAATACTGTCTGTAGTACCAGTACCATTGTGATCCTTATACCTGTAGATAGGATCAAAAACTATAGTAAATACTGTCTGTAGTACCAGTACCATTGTGATCCTTATACCTGTACATAGGATCAAAAACTATAGTAAATACTGTCTGTAGTACCAGTACCATTATGATCCTTATACCTGTAGATAGGATCAAAAACTATAGTAAATACTGTCTGTAGTACCAGTACCATTATGATCCTTATACCTGTACATAGGATCAAAAACTATAGTAAATACTGTCTGTAGTACCAGTACCATTATGATCCTTATACCTGTACATAGGATCAAAAACTATAGTAAATACTGTCTGTAGTACCAGTACCATTATGATCCTTATACCTGTACATAGGATCAAAAACTATAGTAAATACTGTCTGTAGTACCAGTACCATTGTGATCCTTATACCTGTACATAGGATCAAAAACTATAGTAAATACTGTCTGTAGTACCAGTACCATTATGATCCTTATACCTGTACGTAGGATCAAAAACTATAGTAAATACTGTCTGTAGTACCAGTACCATTATGATCCTTATACCTGTACATAGGATCAAAAACTATAGTAAATACTGTCTGTAGTACCAGTACCATTATGATCCTTATACCTGTACATAGGATCAAAAACTATAGTAAATACTGTCTGTAGTACCAGTACCATTATGATCCTTATACCTGTACATAGGATCAAAAACTATAGTAAATACTGTCTGTAGTACCAGTACCATTATGATCCTTATACCTGTAGATAGGATCAAAAACTATAGTAAATACTGTCTGTAGTACCAGTACCATTATGATCCTTATACCTGTACATAGGATCAAAAACTATAGTAAATACTGTCTGTAGTACCAGTACCATTATGATCCTTATACCTGTAGATAGGATCAAAAACTATAGTAAATACTGTCTGTAGTACCAGTACCATTATGATCCTTATACCTGTACATAGGATCAAAAACTATAGTAAATACTGTCTGTAGTACCAGTACCATTATGATCCTTATACCTGTACATAGGATCAAAAACTATAGTAAATACTGTCTGTAGTACCAGTACCATTATGATCCTTATACCTGTACGATAGGATCAAAAACTATAGTAAATACTGTCTGTAGTACCAGTACCATTATGATCCTTATACCTGTACATAGGATCAAAAACTATAGTAAATACTGTCTGTAGTACCAGTACCATTATGATCCTTATACCTGTACGTAGGATCAAAAACTATAGTAAATACTGTCTGTAGTACCAGTACCATTATGATCCTTATACCTGTACATAGGATCAAAAACTATAGTAAATACTGTCTGTAGTACCAGTACCATTATGATCCTTATACCTGTACATAGGATCAAAAACTATAGTAAATACTGTCTGTAGTACCAGTACCATTATGATCCTTATACCTGTACATAGGATCAAAAACTATAGTAAATACTGTCTGTAGTACCAGTACCATTATGATCCTTATACCTGTACATAGGATCAAAAACTATAGTAAATACTGTCTGTAGTACCAGTACCATTATGATCCTTATACCTGTACGATAGGATCAAAAACTATAGTAAATACTGTCTGTAGTACCAGTACCATTATGATCCTTATACCTGTACATAGGATCAAAAACTATAGTAAATACTGTCTGTAGTACCAGTACCATTATGATCCTTATACCTGTACATAGGATCAAAAACTATAGTAAATACTGTCTGTAGTACCAGTACCATTATGATCCTTATACCTGTACATAGGATCAAAAACTATAGTAAATACTGTCTGTAGTACCAGTACCATTATGATCCTTATACCTGTACATAGGATCAAAAACTATAGTAAATACTGTCTGTAGTACCAGTACCATTATGATCCTTATACCTGTACATAGGATCAAAAACTATAGTAAATACTGTCTGTAGTACCAGTACCATTATGATCCTTATACCTGTACATAGGATCAAAAACTATAGTAAATACTGTCTGTAGTACCAGTACCATTATGATCCTTATACCTGTACATAGGATCAAAAACTATAGTAAATACTGTCTGTAGTACCAGTACCATTATGATCCTTATACCTGTACATAGGATCAAAAACTATAGTAAATACTGTCTGTAGTACCAGTACCATTATGATCCTTATACCTGTACATAGGATCAAAAACTATAGTAAATACTGTCTGTAGTACCAGTACCATTATGATCCTTATACCTGTACATAGGATCAAAAACTATAGTAAATACTGTCTGTAGTACCAGTACCATTATGATCCTTATACCTGTACATAGGATCAAAAACTATAGTAAATACTGTCTGTAGTACCAGTACCATTATGATCCTTATACCTGTACATAGGATCAAAAACTATAGTAAATACTGTCTGTAGTACCAGTACCATTATGATCCTTATACCTGTACATAGGATCAAAAACTATAGTAAATACTGTCTGTAGTACCAGTACCATTATGATCCTTATACCTGTACATAGGATCAAAAACTATAGTAAATACTGTCTGTAGTACCAGTACCATTATGATCCTTATACCTGTACATAGGATCAAAAACTATAGTAAATACTGTCTGTAGTACCAGTACCATTATGATCCTTATACCTGTACATAGGATCAAAAACTATAGTAAATACTGTCTGTAGTACCAGTACCATTATGATCCTTATACCTGTACATAGGATCAAAAACTATAGTAAATACTGTCTGTAGTACCAGTACCATTATGATCCTTATACCTGTACATAGGATCAAAAACTATAGTAAATACTGTCTGTAGTACCAGTACCATTGTGATCCTTATACCTGTACATAGGATCAAAAACTATAGTAAATACTGTCTGTAGTACCAGTACCATTATGATCCTTATACCTGTACATAGGATCAAAAACTATAGTAAATACTGTCTGTAGTACCAGTACCATTATGATCCTTATACCTGTACATAGGATCAAAAACTATAGTAAATACTGTCTGTAGTACCAGTACCATTATGATCCTTATACCTGTACATAGGATCAAAAACTATAGTAAATACTGTCTGTAGTACCAGTACCATTATGATCCTTATACCTGTACATAGGATCAAAAACTATAGTAAATACTGTCTGTAGTACCAGTACCATTATGATCCTTATACCTGTACATAGGATCAAAAACTATAGTAAATACTGTCTGTAGTACCAGTACCATTATGATCCTTATACCTGTACATAGGATCAAAAACTATAGTAAATACTGTCTGTAGTACCAGTACCATTATGATCCTTATACCTGTACATAGGATCAAAAACTATAGTAAATACTGTCTGTAGTACCAGTACCATTATGATCCTTATACCTGTACATAGGATCAAAAACTATAGTAAATACTGTCTGTAGTACCAGTACCATTATGATCCTTATACCTGTACATAGGATCAAAAACTATAGTAAATACTGTCTGTAGTACCAGTACCATTATGATCCTTATACCTGTACATAGGATCAAAAACTATAGTAAATACTGTCTGTAGTACCAGTACCATTATGATCCTTATACCTGTACATAGGATCAAAAACTATAGTAAATACTGTCTGTAGTACCAGTACCATTATGATCCTTATACCTGTACATAGGATCAAAAACTATAGTAAATACTGTCTGTAGTACCAGTACCATTATGATCCTTATACCTGTACATAGGATCAAAAACTATAGTAAATACTGTCTGTAGTACCAGTACCATTATGATCCTTATACCTGTACATAGGATCAAAAACTATAGTAAATACTGTCTGTAGTACCAGTACCATTATGATCCTTATACCTGTACGTTGTATCAAAAACTATAGTAAATACTGTCTGTAGTACCAGTACCATTATGATCCTTATACCTGTACGTAGGATCAAAAACTATAGTAAATACTGTCTGTAGTACCAGTACCATTATGATCCTTATACCTGTACGTTGTATCAAAAACTATAGTAAATACTGTCTGTAGTACCAGTACCATTATGATTCTTATACCTGTACGTAGGATCAAAAACTATAGTAAATACTGTCTGTAGTACCAGTACCATTATGATCCTTATACCTGTAGATAGGATCAAAAACTATAGTAAATACTGTCTGTAGTACCAGTACCATTATGATCCTTATACCTGTACGTTGTATCAAAAACTATAGTAAATACTGTCTGTAGTACCAGTACCATTATGATCCTTATACCTGTACGTTGTATCAAAAACTATAGTAAATACTGTCTGTAGTACCAGTACCATTATGATCCTTATACCTGTACGTAGGATCAAAAACTATAGTAAATACTGTCTGTAGTACCAGTACCATTATGATCCTTATACCTGTACATAGGATCAAAAACTATAGTAAATACTGTCTGTAGTACCAGTACCATTATGATCCTTATACCTGTACATAGGATCAAAAACTATAGTAAATACTGTCTGTAGTACCAGTACCATTATGATCCTTATACCTGTACATAGGATCAAAAACTATTGTAAATACTGTCTGTAGTACCAGTACCATTATGATCCTTATACCTGTACGTTGTATCAAAAACTATAGTAAATACTGTCTGTAGTACCAGTACCATTATGATCCTTATACCTGTACATAGGATCAAAAACTATAGTAAATACTGTCTGTAGTACCAGTACCATTATGATCCTTATACCTACCTGTACATAGGATCAAAAACTATTGTAAATACTGTCTGTAGTACCAGTACCATTATGATCCTTATACCTACCTGTACATAGGATCAAAAACTATTGTAAATACTGTCTGTAGTACCAGTACCATTATGATCCTTATACCTGTACATAGGATCAAAAACTATAGTAAATACTGTCTGTAGTACCAGTACCATTATGATCCTTATACCTGTACATAGGATCAAAAACTATAGTAAATACTGTCTGTAGTACCAGTACCATTATGATCCTTATACCTGTACGTTGTATCAAAAACTATAGTAAATACTGTCTGTAGTACCAGTACCATTATGATCCTTATACCTGTACGTAGGATCAAAAACTATAGTAAATACTGTCTGTAGTACCAGTACCATTATGATCCTTATACCTGTACATAGGATCAAAAACTATAGTAAATACTGTATGTAGTACCAGTACCATTATGATCCTTATACCTGTACGTTGTATCAAAAACTATAGTAAATACTGTCTGTAGTACCAGTACCATTATGATCCTTATACCTGTACATAGGATCAAAAACTATAGTAAATACTGTCTGTAGTACCAGTACCATTATGATCCTTATACCTGTACATAGGATCAAAAACTATAGTAAATACTGTCTGTAGTACCAGTACCATTATGATCCTTATACCTGTACATAGGATCAAAAACTATAGTAAATACTGTCTGTAGTACCAGTACCATTATGATCCTTATACCTGTACGTAGGATCAAAAACTATAGTAAATACTGTCTGTAGTACCAGTACCATTATGATCCTTATACCTGTAGATAGGATCAAAAACTATAGTAAATACTGTCTGTAGTACCAGTACCATTATGATCCTTATACCTGTACGTTGTATCAAAAACTATAGTAAATACTGTCTGTAGTACCAGTACCATTATGATCCTTATACCTGTACATAGGATTAAAAACTATAGTAAATACTGTCTGTAGTACCAGTACCATTATGATCCTTATACCTGTACATAGGATCAAAAACTATAGTAAATACTGTATGTAGTACCAGTACCATTATGATCCTTATACCTGTACATAGGATCAAAAACTATAGTAAATACTGTATGTAGTACCAGTACCATTATGATCCTTATACCTGTACATAGGATCAAAAACTATAGTAAATACTGTCTGTAGTACCAGTACCATTATGATCCTTATACCTGTACGTTGTATCAAAAACTATAGTAAATACTGTCTGTAGTACCAGTACCATTATGATCCTTATACCTGTACGTTGTATCAAAAACTATAGTAAATACTGTCTGTAGTACCAGTACCATTATGATCCTTATACCTGTACGTAGGATCAAAAACTATAGTAAATACTGTCTGTAGTACCAGTACCATTATGATCCTTATACCTGTAGATAGGATCAAAAACTATAGTAAATACTGTCTGTAGTACCAGTACCATTATGATCCTTATACCTGTACGTAGGATCAAAAACTATAGTAAATACTGTCTGTAGTACCAGTACCATTATGATCCTTATACCTGTACGTTGTATCAAAAACTATAGTAAATACTGTCTGTAGTACCAGTACCATTATGATCCTTATACCTGTACATAGGATCAAAAACTATAGTAAATACTGTCTGTAGTACCAGTACCATTATGATCCTTATACCTGTACGTTGTATCAAAAACTATAGTAAATACTGTCTGTAGTACCAGTACCATTATGATCCTTATACCTGTACGTAGGATCAAAAACTATAGTAAATACTGTCTGTAGTACCAGTACCATTATGATCCTTATACCTGTACATAGGATCAAAAACTATAGTAAATACTGTCTGTAGTACCAGTACCATTATGATCCTTATACCTGTACATAGGATCAAAAACTATAGTAAATACTGTCTGTAGTACCAGTACCATTATGATCCTTATACCTGTACGTTGTATCAAAAACTATAGTAAATACTGTCTGTAGTACCAGTACCATTATGATCCTTATACCTGTACATAGGATCAAAAACTATAGTAAATACTGTCTGTAGTACCAGTACCATTATGATCCTTATACCTGTACGTTGTATCAAAAACTATAGTAAATACTGTCTGTAGTACCAGTACCATTATGATCCTTATACCTGTACATAGGATCAAAAACTATAGTAAATACTGTCTGTAGTACCAGTACCATTATGATCCTTATACCTGTACGTTGTATCAAAAACTATAGTAAATACTGTCTGTAGTACCAGTACCATTATGATCCTTATACCTGTACATAGGATCACTATAGTAAATACTTCTGTAGTACCAGTACCATTATGATCCTTATACCTGTACGTTGTATCAAAAACTATAGTAAATACTGTCTGTAGTACCAGTACCATTACGATCCTTATACCTGTACGTTGTATCAAAAACTATAGTAAATACTGTCTGTAGTACCAGTACCATTATGATCCTTATACCTGTACATAGGATCACTATAGTAAATACTTCTGTAGTACCAGTACCATTATGATCCTTATACCTGTACGTTGTATCAAAAACTATAGTAAATACTGTCTGTAGTACCAGTACCATTATGATCCTTATACCTGTACGTAGGATCAAAAACTATAGTAAATACTGTCTGTAGTACCAGTACCATTATGATCCTTATACCTGTAGATAGGATCAAAAACTATAGTAAATACTGTCTGTAGTACCAGTACCATTATGATCCTTATACCTGTACGTTGTATCAAAAACTATTGTAAATACTGTCTGTAGTACCAGTACCATTATGATCCTTATACCTGTACATTGTATCAAAAACTATAGTAAATACTGTCTGTAGTACCAGTACCATTATGATCCTTATACCTGTACATAGGATCAAAAACTATAGTAAATACTGTCTGTAGTACCAGTACCATTATGATCCTTATACCTGTACGTTGTATCAAAAACTATTGTAAATACTGTCTGTAGTACCAGTACCATTATGATCCTTATACCTGTACATTGTATCAAAAACTATAGTAAATACTGTCTGTAGTACCAGTACCATTATGATCCTTATACCTGTACATAGGATCAAAAACTATAGTAAATACTGTCTGTAGTACCAGTACCATTATGATCCTTATACCTGTACGTTGTATCAAAAACTATAGTAAATACTGTCTGTAGTACCAGTACCATTATGATCCTTATACCTGTACGTTGTATCAAAAACTATTGTAAATACTGTCTGTAGTACCAGTACCATTATGATCCTTATACCTGTACGTTGTATCAAAAACTATTGTAAATACTGTCTGTAGTACCAGTACCATTATGATCCTTATACCTGTACATTGTATCAAAAACTATAGTAAATACTGTCTGTAGTACCAGTACCATTATGATCCTTATACCTGTACATAGGATCAAAAACTATAGTAAATACTGTCTGTAGTACCAGTACCATTATGATCCTTATACCTGTACATAGGATCAAAAACTATAGTAAATACTGTCTGTAGTACCAGTACCATTATGATCCTTATACCTGTACGTTGTATCAAAAACTATAGTAAATACTGTCTGTAGTACCAGTACCATTATGATCCTTATACCTGTACATAGGATCAAAAACTATAGTAAATACTGTCTGTAGTACCAGTACCATTATGATCCTTATACCTGTACGTTGTATCAAAAACTATAGTAAATACTGTCTGTAGTACCAGTACCATTATGATCCTTATACCTGTACGTAGGATCAAAAACTATAGTAAATACTGTCTGTAGTACCAGTACCATTATGATCCTTATACCTGTAGATAGGATCAAAAACTATAGTAAATACTGTCTGTAGTACCAGTACCATTATGATCCTTATACCTGTACATAGGATCAAAAACTATTGTAAATACTGTCTGTAGTACCAGTACCATTATGATCCTTATACCTGTACATAGGATCAAAAACTATAGTAAATACTGTCTGTAGTACCAGTACTACATGTACAGGTATAGGTATAGGTCAGGTCAGGTATTCTAGGTCATTGATCAAGAAAACTTGCCACCTCCATGCAGCATAAAGGAGGTGCCACCTGTAGCTGCATAGACCCTCTTACTAGGGCAAATCTGGTCCTGTAACTAGGACCCCCTTCGTTCTGGGATAAGGACGCCCTTGGTCCTGGATTAAGGACCCATATACTTGGCTGCAGGGGTATATGGCCTGACCAGGCAGATGGTGATCTACCAATGGCTGGTTAGGAGTAGAGTGTTCTCATGTCCACTCTGAGGGCACTTCACTGCGACCTGCACCTGGCAGCAAGGGTACAGGGCATGACCCAGCAGATGAGCTGCAACAGCCAATGGTGGGTCATGTACGCCAGAGTAGATATGGGTGATGGGCCTCATATCTGACTCCATTGCGACACCCACCCTGTGGAATGGCAAACCAGGGTGTGGTATTTGCCCCGAGAGCTGACTCGGCAAAAAAGCACCCCCCAACCCCCACTATGGATTACATTAGCAATGCGGAGGTCCGGCCACTAGAGGCCAGTGGAATTACCGGACACAATCGGCCTCACAGGCGTCAGTTAACTCCTGACCGGCTGCCTGTCTCACCCCCTACTGGAGAGAGAGAGCAGCCAACAATTCTTTGAGTCCCTTTCCTGATGACCTTTCTGGCCCAAACCCTGGGTCACCAGGGAGGCCAGATTGTGATGGGGAGAGGGATTCTGGAGTTGGAGGCTACTCTCATGTTCCACCCCGACCAACAAAGCCATTGGTGAATCTGAGGCAAGTCACTAGACTAGCCTCAGTAAACACCCTAACACTCGGGTCCCCAATGCGACAAGGTGAGCTGACTGCCTTGGCAGATAAGCTTTCTCTTAGCGCAGTGGGTGTTCAAGAGCACCGAATGCAGACTGGACAGACTGATGAGGTTCTGATTAAGGACATGGGGGGCGGTTGGCGACTCGCCCTCGCGTCAGCAGATGATAGTGGCAATGGTGGAATTGGTCTATTGATGAATCCAACTGCACATGCAGCATTGGACAAAATAGACCAAATCTCTAACCGCATCATCCGTTGCCACTTCTCATGTTCTGGAAGACTGGCTAAGAAGTTTCCTAAGGTGGTTCTGATTGTGTGCTACTCTCCAACTAGTGTTGCCCCTGTAGAGGAGGTGGAAAATTTCTACCACAATCTACAAGCAGCAACTGATGGAGTGGATCAGCATGCATTCTTAACATTCCTGGGAGACTTTAATGCAAGTCTGCATCAATCACCTACATCGCCCTGGGTCTATAGCAATAGTGTTAACCGAAATTCTGTCCATCTTCAGGATTTTATCTCTGGAAATGGATTGTTTTCGGCTGGAACCCAGTTCAAGAAGCGAACTGGAAAGCTATGGACTCATAGTGGACCCAGTGGTCACAAGTCCCAGATAGACCATATTCTGTTTCGTAGGAAATACAGGAGCTCTATACAAGACTGTAATGCATTTACACTTCGACCCTTCTCCAGTGATCACCGCCTTATTGTGGCCAAGGTAAGACTTAGTCTGCGTGCTAGCAGAACAACGAAATCTGCCTTGCCACGGCATGACTGGTCCTCTCTGTTGCAACAGCCAAGTGTGAGATCCAGCTTCACACTACAGCTGAGCAACAGGTATGAGGCTCTTGCCTCTGAGGCGGCAGATCACTGTGAGGGCTATACTGCCTTTACAGAAGCAGTTAAGTTAGCAGCTGCAGAAACAGTTCCTGTATACCCTCGAAACAGGAAAAGGGCCCCCTGGACTGACAACAAAATTCAGAAGTGCCGAAATGACCTTCATAAGGCGCAGAAAGAGTCCCGACTCAAACAGACTACAGCGGCCAAGAATGCAGTTAAAGCTGCATCTAGGTCCCTGAACAGGCAGTACTCTGTTAATCTACAGGAGCTAATAAACCAACAGGTTGATGCCATCAATGATGCTGACGACAGCAGGCAATCATCCCAGGCATGGAAATCGATCAATCTGCTTACTGGGCGGAAAAGCCAACCAACCACCAAGGTTAAGGCTGAATCACCAGCCGATCGCCTCAATGGTTGGAAAGCCCACTTTGAAAAGCTCCTCAATAATGACAGGGTATTGCCTGATAACTTTATAGAAGTAAAAGTGTCTGAGTCTGTACTCCCAGATATTCCCATTGGCGATATCTCCTTTGCAGAAGTGAAGGCTGCTGCAAAGAGCATTAAGACCAATCGTGCCAGTGGAGTAGATGGTGTTCCCCCTGAGGTCTTTAAAATACCTGAGTGTTTAAAGCTCATCTATCCCATCATAGTAGACATGTACCGTACAACAAGAGTCCCACAAGAAATGAAAACAAATAAGTTGGTGCCAGTTCCCAAGAAGGGCAACCTAACACTCTATGGTTCTTTTCGGGGAATCTCATTGATCTCGATTGCTGCAAAACTATACAATAGAATTCTATTAAATCGCATCAGGGATCCCATTGAGAGACTGCTACGTGGAAATCAGAATGGGTTCCGTAAAGGTCGTGGGACCATGGAGCCCATTTTGGCACTTAGAAGGATAATTGAAGAGTTATCAAAAAAGAAAGACAGGCATCTGGCTGTTATCTTTGTTGACTTCTTCAAGGCCTTTGATTCAGTCTCTCGCTCACGTATGTTCAGCATACTTTCATTATATGGGATTCCTGATGAAATTATTGCAGCAATCAGATCAGTATACGATGGTTCGACAACATTTGTGTCTACTGTTGACGGTGACACAGAACCATTTGAAGTGTTATGGGGCGTCCTCCAAGGAGACACACTTGCACCATTCTTGTTCATTATTGTGGTTGACTATGTTCTACGCATGTCCTTAGATCATCATAATGATGATGGGGTGATGATAACTCCACCTACTGGGTCCAGAAGTCGAGGAAATCCTGCCAAGCACCTAACTGATCTAGACTTTGCTGATGACTTAGGAGTACTCTCAGAATCATTAGAGGGAGCCCAGCGGCTCCTCAGCTCATTAGAACATGCTGCTTCTAGTGTTGGTCTTTTTATTAACTCCAGAAAGACCAAAATTCTGACAGTTAACTTTGAAAATCCTCAGCAAGTCTCTGATCGGATGAGCATAAGCTCAAAGGATGGTATGCTTGAGCATGTGGACGACTTCTGTTACCTGGGATCATGGATCCGGAAGTCAGGTGAGGACCTTCGAATACGTAAGGGAAAGGCATGGGCAGCCTTGAATAGGCTTTCCAGGATTTGGAAGTCACCTAGAATTAATCGGAAACTTAAGGTCCGATTATTTAGAGCAGCAGTAGTTCCAGTACTCCTCTACGGGAGTCCATGCTGGGCTCTAACTGCTGAGGACACCAAATCTCTGGATGGCACATTTGTAAAGGTTTGGACGTTGTCTTTGTTATGATGAAAATAATATAGTTTTGGTTCTGGTTTTTAATGTCTAACTTTCAACTAATAATTACGGTCTCCAAATATAACTTTACCGGTAATTAAATCTATTCTATTTCTCTTTCTCTCTCTCTCTAATGAAAGTTACATGCAGTATTTAAGCAAGCTAGTGTTAGTGGTTTCTTGCAGCAGACATGTGAGATGTCACTCTGATAAATATCTGTTTAATTGACATCTACTGTATCAGGGCTATTATTGAGACTACATCTGTTTTGCACATGAAATCAACATGCTGTATCTTAAGTAAATAAATAAGGTGTTTTGCTTTGTAGAAAGATAGGTAAAATGTCTCGACTAACAATTTTATGAAAATACTAAATTTGATTTTGTGATTAAATTATTTCTAAGCTTCCTTGACTATTCGGCATGCACTACACATCTCCCCCCATTAAGTTATGGAATAAGAATAACTAAAACTAAGAGTCAAAGAAATGTACTCGCTTTCCGCTTCTAGTAGTAATGATGTTTCGCGGTTGAGATTGTGAGATATTTTCTTTGTTAGTGTTACTATGTAATATCTTATGAGGTTTTAGTTTCTTGGTTGGAGGGGGTTTCTTATTAACGTTACCGGTATAACAAGGCTTTAAGCGGTCGATTGATATTCGTTGTTCTCCTCTAAGAGTTTCGATACCAAAATGTTTATCCGTTCTGCTGAGAACTGTAAATGGTCCTTGGTAAGGCGCTTCTAATGGTTTGCGGACCCGATCGATTCTAACGAAAACTTTGTCACAAGTCTTTAATTGTGGTGGTAAGTATGTTTTCAACTTTGGGTTGCTCTCTTGGTAATCAGGAGCTTTACTGTCTACAGTAAATCCTATTTCCGTTATATGCTTGTGAAGTGTCTTTACAAAGTCATAATTAAAAGTTGTATCTTTAGTAGTTAGTAAACAAGCTGGCAACAACGGCTGTGTTCCTGTTACCAATTCAAATGGAGATACATTAGTAACGCTAGATGGCGTTATTCTGTGACTGAAAATAACTATTGGTAAGGACTCTAACCAATCTGATTTCCGTGCTTTGAGTGCAGCCTTTAAAACTTTATGGAATCGTTCTATTTTTCCGTTACTCTGGGGGTGGTAAGATGTGGTACGCATACGGTGGAAACCAATCAGCTTAGAGAGTTCAGCTAGTAATTCAGATTCAAATTGACCACCGCGATCTGTTGTGAGGTAAAGGGGCACTCCAAATCGAGAAAACCAGACTTTTATAAATGCAGTCGCTGTGGCAACAGCTGTGATTGACGTAACTGGCTCTGCTTCTACCCACCCAGTGTGTCGATCTATGAACGTTACTACGTGTCGATATTGGTGCTCACCCATGTCTAGTGGACCAATGATATCTGAATGGATATGTGTAAAACGTGGTGCCAAAGGAAATGGTGTTAGGGGTGTTTTTGTGTGTTGTATTACTTTACTTGCTTGACAAGATGTGCACAATTTACACCATTCCACTATGTCGCGTTTAGCATTTGGCCAAATATAACGATCAGTTATTATACGTATGGTCGATTTAATTCCTGGATGTGACATGTTGTGTAGTTCGTTAAATACTGTTCGTCTACATGAATCCGGTAGGATGGGTCGAGGGTATGCAGTAGTTACGTCGCACTTAATAACTTTACCATTTGCTAATGGAAATGTTTTAATATTTAGCGAATGCTCTTCAGGAAGGATTAAATTGGCTGACTGTTGAGAGGCAATATCTTCCAATCCAAAAGAATCAATACTAATTGAAGCGATTTGACGTGATAAAGTATCAGCGACTAAGTTACTTTCTCCTGCAATGTATTCAATGGAGTCAATGTATTCAGAAAGGAATGAAAGCTGGCGGTTTTGTCTAGGAGAAATGCTCGATGGTTTGTTGAATGCAGACGTAAGTGGTTTGTGGTCTGTGAATATAGTAACCTGTCGGCCTTCTAAGTTACTGCGGAAGTGCACTGTAGCTTGATATGCCGCAAGTAATTCTCGATCAAAGGTTGACCATGAGGTTTCATTTGGTGTTAATCGTCGAGAGTAAAATGCAATGGGGACTGATTCTTCTTCTGATATTACTTCGTGAAGTGAAGCTGCGATAGCGTCCTTTGAAGCATCAGTGGTTAGAATCAGCTTACAATCCTCTGATGAAGGATGATATAATAAAACTGCGTTAGATAACGAGTTTTTCAACTTCTGGAAAGTTTCTTTGTGTTCCGATGTCCATTCACCTTCATTGAAGTTTCGTTGTGGTTGTTTACGTTTCAGTGGTTGAGTTTTGTTTAAGAGAGATTGAAGGGGTGCTACAATCTGACTGAAATAAGGTATATGTCGTCTATAGAATCCAAACATTCCCAGAACCCGTCGTAACTCAGTATAGCTACGTGGTTCTGGCATATCGACAAGGGATTTAACTCGTTCAGGTGGAGGTAAAATACCGTCGGTCGTCACTAAGAATCCAAGAAATAAGATTGATGGTTGTACCCATTGGCACTTGGCAAAGTTTATTTGCAGGTTGTGCTGAGTTAAACGTTCAAATACCTTTCTTAGGTGAATGTAATGAGTTGATATATCCTTAGAGTGTATCATAATATCATCGAGAAAAGGAAATACAAATTCCAAATCTCCGAGTACTTCATGTATATCCCTTTGAAAAGTTTGTGCGGCGTTTTTAAGACCATAGGGCATCCGCAAAAATTCAAAGAGACCAAAAGGGGTTGTAATAGCTGTCTTTGGAATATCTTCCTCTGCCACAGGAATTTGATGGTATGCTTTAACGAGATCAATGGAGCTGAAAACTGTCGAACCTTTCAGTTTGCTATTAAAATGCTGTATGTTCGGCAGCGGATATTTATCACTTTGTGTAATGCGGTTCAAAGCTCTATAGTCTCCACATGGACGCCAATTATCAGTACTCCCCACCTTTGGTACCATATGTAATGGTGACGCCCAGGGACTACTTGAAGGGCGTATTATACCACGAGAACGCATATCCGCGAAAACTTGTTGAGCAATTATTAGTTTGGTCCCACTAAGTTGACGTGGCTTTGCGTATGTGGGTTGGCATTGGTTGGTGATAATTCGATGCACAGTATTGTGTGGAGGTGTGTCAGTATGAATAATATCATAATCAAATAACTTAGAATGTTCTTTGAAAAGACTGGATAATGTTGAATCAGGGTGGTCGATTTCCACTTTGAATATAGATAGACTTTTCGATGTTGTTGGATTGAGATTGCATTTCAGTTTTGTATAATTATCCACGATTAGTTTATTTTTGCAGTCCAATAGCATGTCATAATTTGATAAGAAATCCAATCCCAAAATGTTTTCTTCAACGTCGGCAACATAAAATATCCACGGAAATTCTCGTCGGAGGAAATTAATTCGGACATGAACTTTTCCATGGACATGTATGTTATTGCCTGAAATTGCTGTGAGTTTTGCATCAGTATTGTCCCATAGTAAGCTTCTAATAAACGAGGAAGGTTTTAGTATGGATACTTGTGAGCCGGTGTCTATAAGAAAAGATAAGGATTGGTGGCTGTTGTTTATATGGTTTATTGCTGCGGTTAATTTGAAAACGGCAGCTCCCTCAGAACTAGCAGCAAATGTTCTGAGGGCAGTTAGTTTTCCTGC
This sequence comes from Nemertoderma westbladi, assembly GCA_032718475.1. Taxonomy (NCBI): domain Eukaryota; kingdom Metazoa; phylum Xenacoelomorpha; order Nemertodermatida; family Nemertodermatidae; genus Nemertoderma; species Nemertoderma westbladi. The sequence continues at coordinate 50,875 of JAUCBJ010001972.1, read as the reverse complement.
CCCTGGGTATCAGGGGAAGGAGATGTCGAGCACGATGCAGGGCGTGAGTTTGGTCGGGAAGATGGTTGCATTCGACGCGGATTTTCTCCCGGCCAAAGACACCATGGCGTGCATGTATTCGCTTTTGTTCCATAATATACATGGTATCGGCAGGTTTTTGGACGTTGCCCTTCGCTGAACGGGAATATAGCTCCGACTTTTGAGGTAGAAGTGACAGGGTAGGGTGCTCTTGCTCTGTAAGTGTTGCTAACACCTCTGTAAACATCACCACTGGTATTAACATAGTTTGGGTGTTGAACTCTGGCGACATCATATGAAGTACTTGGTTGAGGGATTCCACTTGTAAATTGGAGGATGGTGTCCGCTAGTGTTGCGAAATCTTCGGGTGGTAGACCCTGATGAGCAATCAAAGCAGAACGCACCGATACTGGAAGTGCTTGTAAGAGTTTGTGCCGAACTAGGTCGTCATCCGCCGTTAAGTTACATTCTCGTAATTTTCTTTTTATACGCAGATACACTAAGGAGGGCTTTTGGCCGTCTAAAGTTACCTGTCCAAGGGCTTCCTCCAATAATTCAGTTTTCGATTTCTGATAGAGTTGGAGAATGGTAGATTTAATATCGTCATATGATTGAATGTCCGTGGAAATGTTTAAAGCGACGTCTTCTGGCAAATTCGCCATAACGTGGTGAAATTTGGTTACCTCGCTTGTAATGTTGGCTAATGTAAAGTGGGATTCCAACATTCTAAACCAAACGCTGGGGTTAGAACGGAAGAACACCGGGGGTTTAACGGAAACGCGAGCGACGTTTACAGCGTTACCAACATTTTCGCCGTCACCATCCATGATGTATTCGATAAGAGTTAATCAGTAACTGAGTTTCGAGAGAGTTTTTCCCATCTGGAGTTGAAGGTAGTAGTAATAAGGTCCAAGATCCGGGTCACCAATGTAAAGGTTTGGACGTTGTCTTTGTTATGATGAAAATAATATAGTTTTGGTTCTGGTTTTTAATGTCTAACTTTCAACTAATAATTACGGTCTCCAAATATAACTTTACCGGTAATTAAATCTATTCTATTTCTCTTTCTCTCCCTCTCTAATGAAAGTTACATGCAGTATTTAAGCAAGCTAGTGTTAGTGGTTTCTTGCAGCAGACATGTGAGATGTCACTCTGATAAATATCTGTTTAATTGACATCTACTGTATCAGGGCTATTATTGAGACTACATCTGTTTTGCACATGAAATCAACATGCTGTATCTTAAGTAAATAAATAAGGTGTTTTGCTTTGTAGAAAGATAGGTAAAATGTCTCGACTAACAATTTTATGAAAATACTAAATTTGATTTTGTGATTAAATTATTTCTAAGCTTCCTTGACTATTCGGCATGCACTACACATTCACAAGAATGCTACGCCGGGTACATTGTGTCAAGTACAATGCACACATCTCCAACCAGACACTATATAACATTGGAGGTGTCTCATTGGTTCCCCCAAGCTTGACACTAGAACAAAATCGCCTCCGCTTTGCAGGACATTGCTTTCGCCGTGAGGACCAGCCAGTGCATAATCTTGTACTTTGGCAGCCTCATGGAGTGAATAAGCATGGTGGACAGCCCATGACTTTCTTGAGACGCATCTTAAAGGACACTGGCCTTAAAGATGCGGATGATCTAGCAAATGTCATGGGTGATAGGGAGTTGTGGTGGCGCAATTTTGTCGACAAGCCGGCACAGCATTCTTAAAAATGCAGCTGCAATGCAGCATGCCGATCCTAGTAGTAGTACCATTATGATCCTTATACCTGTACGTAGGATCAAAAACTATAGTAAATACTGTCTGTAGTACCAGTACCAGTATGATCCTTATACCTGCACGTAGGATCAAAAACTATAGTAAATACTGTCTGTAGTACCAGTACCATTATGATCCTTATACCTGTACATAGGATTAAAAACTATAGTAAATACTGTCTGTAGTACCAGTACCATTATGATCCTTATACCTGTACGTTGTATCAAAAACTATAGTAAATACTGTCTGTAGTACCAGTACCATTATGATCCTTATACCTGTACATCGGATTAAAAACTATAGTAAATACTGTCTGTAGTACCAGTACCATTATGATCCTTATACCTACCTGTACATAGGATCAAAAACTATAGTAAATACTGTCTGTAGTACCAGTACCATTATGAACCTTATACCTGTACGTTGTATCAAAAACTATAGTAAATACTGTCTGTAGTACCAGTACCATTATGATCCTTATACCTGTACGTTGTATCAAAAACTATAGTAAATACTGTCTGTAGTACCAGTACCATTATGATCCTTATACCTGTACATAGGATCAAAAACTATAGTAAATACTGTCTGTAGTACCAGTACCATTATGATCCTTATACCTACCTGTACATAGGATCAAAAACTATAGTAAATACTGTCTGTAGTACCAGTACCATTATGAACCTTATACCTGTACGTTGTATCAAAAACTATAGTAAATACTGTCTGTAGTACCAGTACCATTATGATCCTTATACCTGTACGTTGTATCAAAAACTATAGTAAATACTGTCTGTAGTACCAGTACCATTATGATCCTTATACCTGTACATAGGATAGGTTCTAGAACATATTTCCAATATAGTAAAATATATATATTTATGATCGAGAACAAATATGTTTTGTTTTAGATATTTTGAACAATATTTTGTCTACAAAATTTAAATATCATTATCATTTTATAAATTTGAACACCTATTTAGACTGGTTGCCAAGGTAACTGGATTTTCTATTTAACCTCAATTGTAGTTATTCGCACTTATAGTTGAGTTGAGAAACCCCAAGTTTATATCTATTATAGTTTTCCTACAAATAGAGTTATAAATATTGACAGATTTTTCCTGGATATGAGACCCATCCCACACGATGCGCCTCGACGAGTAGTAAAATTTCAGGGTACTTTTAAAGGTTATTTTTCCGCGGTCAAAAAAAACAAATCTGCCTCACACAAGTAAAAGGGCCCACTATGAATACACCATCTCAGCTAAGGAAAATCTTTCTTAGCGAAAGTAGTTGATTTTCCTTAGCTTCGTGGACTGGGTATTTTTTTATGAAGTGACGTTCAAGGAGGTGGGGGGGGGGGGGGGGGGGGTTACAAAACTCGTGACAGATTGTGACAGATGGGGAAGGGTGTCGAAAATCGTCAAAAAATCGTGACATCATTAGTGCACGGCCCCTAATGTGAACTAGACTAAATCTAAATCTAAAGTTTTATATAATTAATTACAATTAAGTATTTTTTTTAATATTTGAGGATTTAATATGGCAAAAGGCAAATAGGCAAATATGCAATACAATATTTCCCAAGCAAATATTTATTTATTTATTATATATTTATAAATTTTATATAGTATAAATTTTATATATTTTATAAAATATAATAGTTATATATATTTATATTTATTTATTAATTTTATTTATTAAGTTGTTGTTCATGGCATCATGTTGTTTCATTTAGACTACGAAGTCGCTCATTATTCAATAATGAAACTATTTTTTGTTTATGAGTACCACGTTTTGTTTTTTAAATTAATCTTATTTCATTAATTTAATTATATTTTTAGAAACAACCCATTTTTGATTACGAAGACCCAACAGTAGTTGTTTCTGTGGTAAAAATTCAAAGTTCCTACAGAGGGTACAAGGTTAGTACAAGTACCTACAAAGTTCCTACAGAGGGTACAAGGTTAGTACAAGTACCTACAAAGTTCCTACAGAGGGTACAAGGTTAGTACAAGTACCTACAAAGTTCCTACAGAGGGTACAAGGTTAGTACAAGTACCTACAAAGTTCCTACAGAGGGTACAAGGTCAGTACAAGTACCTACAAAGTTCCTACAGAGGGTACAAGGTTAGTACAAGTACCTACAAAGTTCCTACAGAGGGTACAAGGTTGGTACAAGTACCTACAAAGTTCCTACAGAGGGTACAAGGTTAGTACAAGTACCTACAAAGTTCCTACAGAGGGTACAAGGTTAGTACAAGTACCTACAAAGTTCCTACAGAGGGTACAAGGTTAGTACAAGTACCTACAAAGTTCCTACAGAGGGTACAAGGTTAGTACAAGTACCTACAAAGTTCCTACAGAGGGTACAAGGTTAGTACAAGTACCTACAAAGTTCCTACAGAGGGTACAAGGTTAGTACAAGTACCTACAAAGTTCCTACAGAGGGTACAAGGTTAGTACAAGTACCTACAAAGTACCTACAGAGGGTACAAGGTTAGTACAAGTACCTACAAAGTTCCTACAAAGGGTACAAGGTTAGTTCAAGTACCTACAAAGTTCCTACAGAGGGTACAAGGTTAGTACAAGTACCTACAAAGTTCCTACAGAGGGTACAAGGTTAGTACAAGTACCTACAAAGTTCCTACAGAGGGTACAAGGTTAGTACAAGTACCTACAAAGTTCCTACAGAGGGTACAAGGTTAGTACAAGTACCTACAAAGTTCCTACAGAGGGTACAAGGTTAGTACAAGTACCTACAAAGTTCCTACAGAGGGTACAAGGTTAGTACAAGTACCTACAAAGTTCCTACAGAGGGTACAAGGTTAGTACAAGTACCTACAAAGTTCCTACAGAGGGTACAAGGTTAGTACAAGTACCTACAAAGTTCCTACAGAGGGTACAAGGTTAGTACAAGTACCTACAAAGTTCCTACAGAGGGTACAAGGTTAGTACAAGTACCTACAAAGTTCCTACAGAGGGTACAAGGTTAGTACAAGTACCTACAAAGTTCCTACAGATGGTACAAGGTTAGTACAAGTACCTACAAAGTTCCTACAGAGGGTACAAGGTTAGTACAAGTACCTACAAAGTTCCTACAGAGGGTACAAGGTTAGTACAAGTACCTACAAAGTTCCTACAGAGGGTACAAGGTTAGTACAAGTACTAGGTACTAGGTACTAGTACTAGGGTACAAGGTTAGTACAAGTACCTACAAAGTTCCTACAGATGGTACAAGGTTAGTACAAGTACCTACAAAGTTCCTACAGAGGGTACAAGGTTAGTACAAGTACTAGGTACTAGGTACTAGTACTAGGGTACAAGGTTAGTACAAGTACCTACAAAGTTCCTACAGAGGGTACAAGGTTAGTACAAGTACTAGGTACTAGGTACTAGTACTAGGGTACAAGGTTAGTACAAGTACCTACAAAGTTCCTACAGATGGTACAAGGTTAGTACAAGTACCTACAAAGTTCCTACAGAGGGTACAAGGTTAGTACAAGTACTAGGTACTAGGTACTAGTACTAGGGTACAAGGTTAGTACAAGTACCTACAAAGTTCCTACAGATGGTACAAGGTTAGTACAAGTACCTACAAAGTTCCTACAGAGGGTACAAGGTTAGTACAAGTACTAGGTACTAGGTACTAGTACTAGGGTACAAGGTTAGTACAAGTACCTACAAAGTTCCTACAGATGGTACAAGGTTAGTACAAGTACCTACAAAGTTCCTACAGAGGGTACAAGGTTAGTACAAGTACTAGGTACTAGGTACTAGTACTAGGGTACAAGGTTAGTACAAGTACCTACAAAGTTCCTACAGAGGGTACAAGGTTAGTACAAGTACTAGGTACTAGGTACTAGTACTAGGGTACAAGGTTAGTACAAGTACCTACAAAGTTCCTACAGATGGTACAAGGTTAGTACAAGTACCTACAAAGTTCCTACAGAGGGTACAAGGTTAGTACAAGTACTAGGTACTAGGTACTAGTACTAGGGTACAAGGTTAGTACAAGTACCTACAAAGTTCCTACAGATGGTACAAGGTTAGTACAAGTACCTACAAAGTTCCTACAGAGGGTACAAGGTTAGTACAAGTACTAGGTACTAGGTACTAGTACTAGGGTACAAGGTTAGTACAAGTACCTACAAAGTTCCTACAGATGGTACAAGGTTAGTACAAGTACCTACAAAGTTCCTACAGAGGGTACAAGGTTAGTACAAGTACTAGGTACTAGGTACTAGTACTAGGGTACAAGGTTAGTACAAGTACCTACAAAGTTCCTACAGAGGGTACAAGGTTAGTACAAGTACCTACAAAGTTCCTACAGAGGGTACAAGGTTAGTACAAGTACTAGGTACTAGGTACTAGTACTAGGGTACAAGGTTAGTACAAGTACCTACAAAGTTCCTACAGATGGTACAAGGTTAGTACAAGTACCTACAAAGTTCCTACAGAGGGTACAAGGTTAGTACAAGTACTAGGTACTAGGTACTAGTACTAGGGTACAAGGTTAGTTCAAGTACCTACAAAGTTCCTACAGAGGGTACAAGGTTAGTTCAAGTACCTACAAAGTTCCTACAGAGGGTACAAGGTTAGTACAAGTACCTACAAAGTTCCTACAGAGGGTACAAGGTTAGTACAAGTACCTACAAAGTTCCTACAGAGGGTACAAGGTTAGTACAAGTACCTACAAAGTTCCTACAGAGGGTACAAGGTTAGTACAAGTACCTACAAAGTTCCTACAGAGGGTACAAGGTTAGTTCAAGTACCTACAAAGTTCCTACAGAGGGTACAAGGTTAGTACAAGTACCTACAAAGTTCCTACAGAGGGTACAAGGTTAGTACAAGTACCTACAAAGTTCCTACAGAGGGTACAAGGTTAGTACAAGTACCTACAAAGTTCCTACAAAGGGTACAAGGTTAGTACAAGTACCTACAAAGTTCCTACAGAGGGTACAAGGTTAGTACAAGTACCTACAAAGTTCCTACAGAGGGTACAAGGTTAGTACAAGTACCTACAAAGTTCCTACAGAGGGTACAAGGTTAGTACAAGTACTAGGTACTAGGTACTAGTACTAGTGTACAAGGTTAGTACAAGTACTAGGTACTAGGTACTAGTACTAGGGTACAAGGTTAGTTCAAGTACCTACAAAGTTCCTACAGAGGGTACAAGGTTAGTTCAAGTACCTACAAAGTTCCTACAGAGGGTACAAGGTTAGTACAAGTACCTACAAAGTTCCTACAGAGGGTACAAGGTTAGTACAAGTACCTACAAAGTTCCTACAGAGGGTACAAGGTTAGTACAAGTACCTACAAAGTTCCTACAGAGGGTACAAGGTTAGTACAAGTACCTACAAAGTTCCTACAGAGGGTACAAGGTTAGTACAAGTACCTACAAAGTTCCTACAGAGGGTACAAGGTTAGTACAAGTACCTACAAAGTTCCTACAGAGGGTACAAGGTTAGTACAAGTACCTACAAAGTTCCTACAGAGGGTACAAGGTTAGTACAAGTACCTACAAAGTTCCTACAGAGGGTACAAGGTTAGTACAAGTACCTACAAAGTTCCTACAGAGGGTACAAGGTTAGTACAAGTACCTACAAAGTTCCTACAGAGGGTACAAGGTTAGTACAAGTACCTACAAAGTTCCTACAGAGGGTACAAGGTTAGTACAAGTACCTACAAAGTTCCTACAGAGGGTACAAGGTTAGTACAAGTACCTACAAAGTTCCTACAGAGGATACAAGGTTAGTACAAGTACCTACAAAGTTCCTACAGAGGGTACAAGGTTAGTACAAGTACCTACAAAGTTCCTACAGAGGGTACAAGGTTAGTACAAGTACCTACAAAGTTCCTACAGAGGATACAAGGTTAGTACAAGTACTAGGTACTAGGTACTAGTACTAGGGTACTATAGTGCCTATAATTGTGTTTGTATTTCTGAAGGTTTTTATTACTTTGTGAATAAATGAGGCTTGTAAAGTAAAAAAAAAAAAAAAAAGTACTAGGGTACAAGGTTAGTACAAGTACTATGTTATTTTTTGGTACCACTAACATTTCAAAAACAACATAATTCATTTATGGATTTAAATTTATTTGTTATAATAACAAATTTGAAGACCACAAAAAATGCGAAAAACTGAAACTCTCAATCACAAAGAGCATATTATTCACATATCAACAATTTTTTGTGTTTTAAAATCATTATAGCTAGCAACCATCAAATACACTTGATACAATAATTTAAAAATAACCAAATACATAAAATTCTAATGCCCACAGCATATGCGTGAAGAAAAAAATAGAATTAAATCAGCAGAATAATTATCTATTACATGAAAAAAGTATAACTTTTTTTTCACTATTCTTGAGATTAGATTTGACTATATTAGTTTCTGCAATTCAAATAACTGTACCCTTCAACTCCTCCTACCTTACTCAATGTTAAAATAATTTAGTGTTCTCGAATATTTATTACGTAACTAGATTTAATAGGGAAAAAAGTTATATTAATGCAATCGTATGGGTTACTTTCCCCCTAGGGAAAAAAGTTATATTAATGCAATCGTATGGGTTACTTTTAGGGAAAAAAGTTATATTAATGCAATCGTATGGGTTACTTTTAGGGAAAAAAGTTATATTAATGCAATCGTATGGGTTACTTTTAGGGAAAAAAGTTATATTAATGCAATCGTATGGGTTACTTTTAGGGAAAAAAGTTATATTAATGCAATCGTATGGGTTACTTTCCCCCTAGGGAAAAAAGTTATATTAATGCAATCGTATGGGTTACTTTCCCCCTAGGGAAAAAAGTTATATTAATGCAATCGTATGGGTTACTTTTAGGGAAAAAAGTTATATTAATGCAATCGTATGGGTTACTTTTAGGGAAAAAAGTTATATTAATGCAATCGTATGGGTTACTTTTAGGGAAAAAAGTTATATTAATGCAATCGTATGGGTTACTTTCCCCCTAGGGAAAAAAGTTATATTAATGCAATCGTATGGGTTACTTTCCCCCTAGGGAAAAAAGTTATATTAATGCAATCGTATGGGTTACTTTTAGGGAAAAAAGTTATATTAATGCAATCGTATGGGTTACTTTTAGGGAAAAAAGTTATATTAATGCAATCGTATGGGTTACTTTTAGGGAAAAAAGTTATATTAATGCAATCGTATGGGTTACTTTTAGGGAAAAAAGTTATATTAATGCAATCGTATGGGTTACTTTTAGGGAAAAAAGTTATATTAATGCAATCGTATGGGTTACTTTTAGGGAAAAAAGTTATATTAATGCAATCGTATGGGTTACTTTCCCCCTAGGGAAAAAAGTTATATTAATGCAATCGTATGGGTTACTTTCCCCCTAGGGAAAAAAGTTATATTAATGCAATCGTATGGGTTACTTTTAGGGAAAAAAGTTATATTAATGCAATCGTATGGGTTACTTTTAGGGAAAAAAGTTATATTAATGCAATCGTATGGGTTACTTTCCCCCTAGGGAAAAAAGTTATATTAATGCAATCGTATGGGTTACTTTTAGGGAAAAAAGTTATATTAATGCAATCGTATGGGTTACTTTTAGGGAAAAAAGTTATATTAATGCAATCGTATGGGTTACTTTTAGGGAAAAAAGTTATATTAATGCAATCGTATGGGTTACTTTTAGGGAAAAAAGTTATATTAATGCAATCGTATGGGTTACTTTTAGGGAAAAAAGTTATATTAATGCAATCGTATGGGTTACTTTTCCCATAGGGAAAAAAGTTCTACTTCGACCAATCATTGATGTATTTAAACCAAAATTGGAAACATGTGGTCTTTCAAAGGTTTGGAAAGATTATGAAGTTTGGTCAAAAATCAGACAGTCTGTCTGTCGGTACCGGTATAGTTTCAGACTTTTGATAAAATATGTCGGCATTGAAATTAAACAAAACTACAGCTACAACTACAACTACAACTACTTAGTAGGTACGTATGCAGTCAGTCAAAATTTTAGAAATTTTACACACAGACAGACTTCTATAGTTCCTCTATCGACCAGTAGAGGGCGAATTGTAAATAAGTTGCTATAAGTAAAGAACCAATGCCCATCTCTTGCCTTTCTCGCCCCAAATTAACTCAACTCAATTAACCCAATTTTGCCCCGCGTGGGGGTGTATATTATAATATTATAAGTATAGAACCAACAGTAAGATTCATCTGAAATTTCGTAGAAATCACCTATGTACATTAAATCTTTATTAGTAATTTTGTGTACCGTACCAACAGACTAAGTCAGTTCCTCTGTCAGTCTGCGTACCAACAGACTAAGTCAGTTCCTCTGTCAGTCTGCGTACCAACACACTAAGTCAGTTCCTCTGTCAGTCTGCGTACCAACAGACTAAGTCAGTTCCTCTGTCAGTCTGCGTACCAACAGACTAAGTCAGTTCCTCTGTCAGTCTGCGTACCAACAGACTAAGTCAGTTCCTCTGTCAGTCTGCGTACCAACAGACTAAGTCAGTTCCTCTGTCAGTCTGCGTACCAACAGACTAAGTCAGTTCCTCTGTCAGTCTGCGTACCAACAGACTAAGTCAGTTCCTCTGTCAGTCTGCGTACCAACAGACTAAGTCAGTTCCTCTGTCAGTCTGCGTACCAACAGACTAAGTCAGTTCCTCTGTCAGTCTGCGTACCAACACACTAAGTCAGTTCCTCTGTCATTCTGCGTACCAACAGACTAAGTCAGTTCCTCTGTCAGTCTGCGTACCAACAGACTAAGTCAGTTCCTCTGTCAGTCTGCGTACCAACAGACTAAGTCAGTTCCTCTGTCATTCTGCGTACCAACAGACTAAGTCAGTTCCTCTGTCATTCTGCGTACCAACAGACTAAGTCAGTTCCTCTGTCAGTCTGCGTACCAACAGACTAAGTCAGTTCCTCTGTCAGTCTGCGTACCAACAGACTAAGTCAGTTCCTCTGTCATTCTGCGTACCAACAGACTAAGTCAGTTCCTCTGTCATTCTGCGTACCAACAGACTAAGTCAGTTCCTCTGTCAGTCTGCGTACCAACAGACTAAGTCAGTTCCTCTGTCAGTCTGCGTACCAACAGACTAAGTCAGTTCCTCTGTCAGTCTGCGTACCAACAGACTAAGTCAGTTCCTCTGTCATTCTGCGTACCAACAGACTAAGTCAGTTCCTCTGTCAGTCTGCGTACCAACAGACTAAGTCAGTTCCTCTGTCAGTCTGCGTACCAACAGACTAAGTCAGTTCCTCTGTCAGTCTGCGTACCAACAGACTAAGTCAGTTCCTCTGTCATTCTGCGTACCAACAGACTAAGTCAGTTCCTCTGTCAGTCTGCGTACCAACAGACTAAGTCAGTTCCTCTGTCAGTCTGCGTACCAACAGACTAAGTCAGTTCCTCTGTCAGTCTGCGTACCAACAGACTAATTCAGTTCCTCTGTTAGTCTGCGTACCAACAGACTAAGTCAGTTCCTCTGTCAGTCTGCGTACCAACAGACTAAGTCAGTTCCTCTGTCAGTCTGCGTACCAACAGACTAAGTCAGTTCCTCTGTCAGTCTGCGTACCAACAGACTAAGTCAGTTCCTCTGTCAGTCTGCGTACCAACAGACTAAGTCAGTTCCTCTGTCATTCTGCGTACCAACAGACTAAGTCAGTTCCTCTGTCAGTCTGCGTACCAACAGACTAAGTCAGTTCCTCTGTCAGTCTGCGTACCAACAGACTAAGTCAGTTCCTCTGTCATTCTGCGTACCAACAGACTAAGTCAGTTCCTCTGTCATTCTGCGTACCAACAGACTAAGTCAGTTCCTCTGTCAGTCTGCGTACCAACAGACTAAGTCAGTTCCTCTGTCAGTCTGCGTACCAACAGACTAAGTCAGTTCCTCTGTCAGTCTGCGTACCAACAGACTAAGTCAGTTCCTCTGTCAGTCTGCGTACCAACAGACTAAGTCAGTTCCTCTGTCAGTCTGCGTACCAACAGACTAAGTCAGTTCCTCTGTCATTCTGCGTACCAACAGACTAAGTCAGTTCCTCTGTCAGTCTGCGTACCAACAGACTAAGTCAGTTCCTCTGTCAGTCTGCGTACCAACAGACTAATTCAGTTCCTCTGTTAGTCTGCGTACCAACAGACTAATTCAGTTCCTCTGTTAGTCTGCGTACCAACAGACTAAGTCAGTTCCTCTGTCAGTCTGCGTACCAACAGACTAAGTCAGTTCCTCTGTCAGTCTGCGTACCAACAGACTAAGTCAGTTCCTCTGTCAGTCTGCGTACCAACACACTAAGTCAGTTCCTCTGTCATTCTGCGTACCAACAGACTAAGTCAGTTCCTCTGTCAGTCTGCGTACCAACAGACTAAGTCAGTTCCTCTGTCAGTCTGCGTACCAACAGACTAAGTCAGTTCCTCTGTCATTCTGCGTACCAACAGACTAAGTCAGTTCCTCTGTCATTCTGCGTACCAACAGACTAAGTCAGTTCCTCTGTCAGTCTGCGTACCAACAGACTAAGTCAGTTCCTCTGTCAGTCTGCGTACCAACAGACTAAGTCAGTTCCTCTGTCAGTCTGCGTACCAACAGACTAAGTCAGTTCCTCTGTCAGTCTGCGTACCAACAGACTAAGTCAGTTCCTCTGTCAGTCTGCGTACCAACAGACTAAGTCAGTTCCTCTGTCAGTCTGCGTACCAACAGACTAAGTCAGTTCCTCTGTCATTCTGCGTACCAACAGACTAAGTCAGTTCCTCTGTCAGTCTGCGTACCAACAGACTAAGTCAGTTCCTCTGTCAGTCTGCGTACCAACAGACTAAGTCAGTTCCTCTGTCAGTCTGCGTACCAACAGACTAAGTCAGTTCCTCTGTCAGTCTGCGTACCAACAGACTAAGTCAGTTCCTCTGTCAGTCTGCGTACCAACACACTAAGTCAGTTCCTCTGTCAGTCTGCGTACCAACAGACTAAGTCAGTTCCTCTGTCAGTCTGCGTACCAACAGACTAAGTCAGTTCCTCTGTCAGTCTGCGTACCAACAGACTAAGTCAGTTCCTCTGTTAGTCAACGTACCAACAGACTAAGTCAGTTCCTCTGTCAGTCTGCGTACCAACAGACTAAGTCAGTTCCTCTGTCAGTCTGTGTACCAACAGACTAAGTCAGACAACAGACTTACCGTAGACATCCATGGCTCGGCCCAATAGCCGCTTATCTATTGCCTTACAGTAGACATCCATGGCCCGGCCCAATAGCCGCTTATCTATTGCCTTACAGTTGACATCCATGGCTCGGCCCAATAGCCGCTTTTCTATTGCCTTGCAGTAGACATCCATGGCTCGGCCCAATAGCCGCTTTTCTATTGCCTTACCGTAGACATCCATGGCTCGGCCCAATAGCCGCTTATCTATTGCCTTACAGTAGACATCCATGGCCCGGCCCAATAGCCGCTTATCTATTGCCTTACAGTAGACATCCATGGCCCGGCCCAATAGCCGCTTATCTATTGCCTTACAGTTGACATCCATGGCTCGGCCCAATAACCGCTTTTCTATTGCCTTGCAGTAGACATCCATGGCTCGGCCCAATAGCCGCTTTTCTATTGCCTTACCGTAGACATCCATGGCTCGGCCCAATAGCCGCTTTTATGTTGCCTTACAGTAGACATCCATGGCTCCGCCCAATAGCCGCTTTTCTATTGCCTTGCAGTAGACATCCATGGCTCGGCCCAATAGCCGCTTATTGCCTTGCAGTAGACATCCATGGCTCGGCCAATAGCCGCTTTTATGTTGCCTTACAGTTGACATCCATGGCTCGGCCCAATAGCCGCTTTTCTATTGCCTTGCAGTAGACATCCATGGCTCGGCCCAATAGCCGCTTTTCTATTGCCTTACCGTAGACATCCATGGCTCGGCCCAATAGCCGCTTATTGCCTTGCAGTAGACATCCATGGCTCGGCCCAATAGCCGCTTATTGCCTTGCAGTAGACATCCATGGCTCGGCCAATAGCCGCTTTTATGTTGCCTTACAGTAGACATCCATGGCTCGGCCCAATAGCCGCTTATCTATTGCCTTGCAGTAGACATCCATGGCTCGGCCCAATAGCCGCTTTTATGTTGCCTTACAGTAGACATCCATGGCTCCGCCCAATAGCCGCTTTTCTATTGCCTTACCGTAGACATCCATGGCTTGGCCCAATAGCCGCTTTTCTATTGCCTTACCGTAGACATCCATGGCTTGGCCCAATAGCCGCTTATTGCCTTGCAGTAGACATCCATGGCTCGGCCCAATAGCCGCTTATTGCCTTGCAGTAGACATCCATGGCTCGGCCCAATAGCCGCTTATTGCCTTGCAGTAGACATCCATGGCTCGGCCCAATAGCCGCTTATTGCCTTGCAGTAGACATCCATGGCTCGGCCCAATAGCCGCTTATTGCCTTGCAGTAGACATCCATGGCTCGGCCCAATAGCCGCTTATTGCCTTGCAGTAGACATCCATGGCTCGGCCCAATAGCCGCTTATTGCCTTGCAGTAGACATCCATGGCTCGGCCAATAGCCGCTTTTATATTGCCTTGCAGTAGACATCCATGGCTCGGCCCAATAGCCGCTTTTATGTTGCCTTACAGTAGACATCCATGGCTCCGCCCAATAGCCGCTTTTCTATTGCCTTACCGTAGACATCCATGGCTCGGCCCAATAGCCGCTTTTCTATTGCCTTACCGTAGACATCCATGGCTTGGCCCAATAGCCGCTTATTGCCTTGCAGTAGACATCCATGGCTCGGCCCAATAGCCGCTTATTGCCTTGCAGTAGACATCCATGGCTCGGCCCAATAGCCGCTTATTGCCTTGCAGTAGACATCCATGGCTCGGCCAATAGCCGCTTTTATATTGCCTTGCAGTAGACATCCATGGCTCGGCCCAATAGCCGCTTTTATGTTGCCTTACAGTAGACATCCATGGCTCCGCCCAATAGCCGCTTTTCTATTGCCTTACCGTAGACATCCATGGCTCGGCCCAATAGCCGCTTATTGCCTTGCAGTAGACATCCATGGCTTGGCCCAATAGCCGCTTATTGCCTTGCAGTAGACATCCATGGCTTGGCCCAATAGCCGCTTATTGCCTTGCAGTAGACATCCATGGCTCCGCCCAATAGCCGCTTTTCTATTGCCTTACCGTAGACATCCATGGCTCGGCCCAATAGCCGCTTATTGCCTTACAGTAGACATCCATGGCTTGGCCCAATAGCCGCTTATTGCCTTGCAGTAGACATCCATGGCTCGGCCCAATAGCCGCTTATTGCCTTGCAGTAGACATCCATGGCTCGGCCAATAGCCGCTTTTATATTGCCTTGCAGTAGACATCCATGGCTCGGCCCAATAGCCGCTTTTATGTTGCCTTACAGTAGACATCCATGGCTCCGCCCAATAGCCGCTTTTCTATTGCCTTACCGTAGACATCCATGGCTCGGCCCAATAGCCGCTTATTGCCTTGCAGTAGACATCCATGGCTCGTCCAATAGCCGCTTTTATATTGCCTTGCAGTAGACATCCATGGCTCGGCCCAATAGCCGCTTTTCTATTGCCTTACAGTAGACATCCATGGCTCGGCCCAATAGCCGCTTTTCTATTGCCTTTCAGTAGACATCCATGGCTCGGCCCAATAGCCGCTTATCTATTGCCTTTCAGTAGACATCCATGGCTCGGCCCAATAGCCGCTTATCTATTGCCTTGCAGTAGACATCCATGGCTCGGCCCAATAGCCGCTTTTATGTTGCCTTTCAGTAGACATCCATGGCTCGGCCCAATAGCCGCTTATCTATTGCCTTGCAGTAGACATCCATGGCTCGGCCCAATAGCCGCTTTTATGTTGCCTTACAGTAGACATCCATGGCTCCGCCCAATAGCCGCTTTTCTATTGCCTTACCGTAGACATCCATGGCTCGGCCCAATAGCCGCTTTTCTATTGCCTTACCGTAGACATCCATGGCTCGGCCCAATAGCCGCTTATTGCCTTGCAGTAGACATCCATGGCTCGGCCAATAGCCGCTTTTATATTGCCTTGCAGTAGACATCCATGGCTCGGCCCAATAGCCGCTTTTCTATTGCCTTACAGTAGACATCCATGGCTCGGCCCAATAGCCGCTTTTATAATGCCTTGTAGCATAAACTAGCTCTTCCAATAAATAGTCGATAATGTTAAAGGCTTACATCACATCTTTGTGACTCGGCCCAATAGAATGGCTGTATCCGAATCATAACATTTTAGTCTCAGAAAAAGCGAACAACTAGAAAAGTTAATTATTTTAATTATTTGTCAAAAATATTTATTAAGCCCCTACAGTATGTCAGTATCTCGCATTAACTTATTATTTCTGTAGAATGGGTGAGAGAGCAGTTTATCCTTAATAATGTAACAATATGACTATACTCAATATGGTTTTGTCCACATACAGTTTATTGTACTTATAAACATTGGTGGAAAGAATATCTGAGCTCACTTGACTTGACTTTGTAGTCCAGTTTTATTTTCTGTTACAGACTCGACAACGTGTTACAAGAACCAAGTCACAACAAAAAGGTTTGTATCCTATTCTAATTATATTTATTATAAAATAATAGTTTTTTTATTCTAGGGTGTTGTTTTGGTATTGTGGTTTTGTGTAAATTAACATGAGTAAACCTTTCCGTTACCATTACGTTACCTTTCCGTTACCATTACGTTACCTTTCCGTAAACCTTTCCGTTACCGTTACGTTACGTTACCTTTCCGTAAACCTTTCCGTTACCGTTACTGTTACGTTACCTTTCCGTAAACCTTTCCGTAAACCTTTCCGTTACCATTACGTTACCTTTCCGTTACCATTACGTTACCTTTCCGTAAACCTTTCCGTTACCGTTACGTTACGTTACCTTTCCGTAAACCTTTCCGTTACCGTTACGTTACCTTTCCGTAAACCTTTCCGTTACCGTTACGTTACCTTTCCGTAAACCTTTCCATTACCGTTACGTTACCTTACCGTAAACCTTTACGTTACCATTACGTTACCTTTCCGTAAACCTTTCCGTTACCGTTACGTTACCTTTCCGTAAACCTTTCCATTACTGTTACGTTACCTTTCCGTAAACCTTTCCGTTACCGTTACCGTAAACCTTTCCGTTACCATTACGTTACCTTTCCGTAAACCTTTCCGTTACCGTTACGTTACCTTTCCGTAAACCTTTCCGTTACTGTTACGTTACCTTTCCGTAAACCTTTCCGTTATCATTACGTTACCTTTCCGTTACCATTACGTTACCTTTCCGTAAACCTTTCCGTTACCGTTACGTTACCTTTCCATAAACCTTTCCGTTACCGTTACCGTTACGTTACCTTTCCGTAAACCTTTCCATTACCGTTACGTTACCTTTCCGTAAACCTTTCCATTACCGTTACGTTACCTTTCCGTAAACCTTTCCGTTACTGTTACGTTACGTTACCTTTCCGTTACCGTTACGTTACCTTTCCGTAAACCTTTCCGTTACCGTTACGTTACCTTTCCGTAAACCTTTCCGTTACCGTTACGTTACCTTTCCGTAAACCTTTCCGTTACTGTTACGTTACGTTACCTTTCCGTTACCGTTACGTTACCTTTCCGTAAACCTTTCCGTTACCGTTACGTTACCTTTCCGTAAACCTTTCCGTTACCGTTACGTTACCTTTCCGTAAACCTTTCCGTAAACCTTTCCATTACCATTACGTTACCTTTCCGTAAACCTTTCCGTTACCTTTCTGTTACCGTTACCGTAAACCTTTCCCTTACCGTTACGTTAACTTTCCGTAAACCTTTCCGTTACCGTTACGTTACCTTTCCGTAAACCTTTCCGTTACCGTTACGTTACCTTTCCGTAAACCTTTCCGTTACCTTTCTGTTACTGTTACCGTAAACCTTTCCGTTACCGTTACCGTAAACCTTTCCATTACCGTTACGTTACCTTTCCGTAAACCTTTCTGTTACCGTTACCGTAAACCTTTCCGTTACCATTACCGTAAACCTTTCCATTACCGTTACGTTACCTTTCCATAAACCTTTCCGTTACCGTTACGTTACCTTTCCATAAACCTTTCTGTTACCGTTACGTTACCTTTCCGTAAACCTTTCCGTTACCTTTCTGTTACCGTTACCGTAAACCTTTCCGTTACCGTTACCGTAAACCTTTCCATTACCGTTACGTTACCTTTCCATAAACCTTTCCGATACCGTTACGTTACCTTTCCATAAACCTTTCTGTTACCGTTACGTTACCTTTCCGTAAACCTTTCCGTTACCTTTCTGTTACCGTTACCGTAAACCTTTCCGTTACCGTTACCGTAAACCTTTCCGTAAACCTTTCCGTTACTGTTACGTTACCTTTCCGTAAACCTTTCCGTAAATCTTTCCATTACCATTACGTTACCTTTCCGTAAACCTTTCCGTTACCTTTCTGTTACCGTTACCGTAAACCTTTCCGTTACTGTTACCGTAAACCTTTCCATTACCGTTACGTTACCTTTCCGTAAACCTTTCCGTAAACCTTTCCATTACCATTACGTTACCTTTCCGTAAACCTTTCCGTTACCTTTCTGTTACCGTTACCGTAAACCTTTCCGTTACCGTTACCGTAAACCTTTCCATTACTGTTACGTTACCTTTCCGTAAACCTTTCCGTAAACCTTTCCATTACCATTACGTTACCTTTCCGTTACTGTTACGTTACGTTACCTTTCCGTTACCGTTACGTTACCTTTCCGTAAACCTTTCCGTTACCGTTACGTTACCTTTCCGTAAACCTTTCCGTTACTGTTACGTTACCTTTCCGTAAACCTTTCCGTAAACCTTTCCGTAAACCTTTCCGTTACCGTTACGTTACCTTTCCGTAAACCTTTCCATTACTGTTACGTTACCTTTCCGTAAACCTTTCCGTAAACCTTTCCGTAAACCTTTCCGTAAACCTTTCCGTTACTGTTACGTTACGTTACCTTTCCGTTACCGTTACGTTACCTTTCCGTAAACCTTTCCGTTACCGTTACGTTACCTTTCCGTAAACCTTTCCGTTACTGTTACGTTACCTTTCCGTAAACCTTTCCGTTACCGTTACGTTACCTTTCCATAAACCTTTCCATTACCATTACGTTAAGTTTCCGTAAACCTTTCCATTACTGTTACGTTACCTTTCCGTAAACCTTTCCGTTACCGTTACGTTACCTTTCCGTAAACCTTTCTGTTACCGTTACGTTACCTTTCCGTAAACCTTTCCGTTACTGTTACGTTACCTTTCCGTAAACCTTTCCGTTACCATTACGTTACCTTTCCGTTACCATTACGTTACCTTTCCGTAAACCTTTCCGTTACCGTTACGTTACCTTTCCGTAAACCTTTCCGTTACCGTTACCGTTACGTTACCTTTCCGTAAACCTTTCCATTACCGTTACGTTACCTTTCCGTAAACCTTTCCGTTACTGTTACGTTACGTTACCTTTCCGTTACCGTTACGTTACCTTTCCGTAAACCTTTCCGTTACCGTTACGTTACCTTTCCGTAAACCTTTCCGTTACCGTTACGTTACCTTTCCGTAAACCTTTCCGTTACTGTTACGTTACGTTACCTTTCCGTTACCGTTACGTTACCTTTCCGTAAACCTTTCCGTTACCGTTACGTTACCTTTCCGTAAACCTTTCCGTTACCGTTACGTTACGTTACCTTTCCGTAAACCTTTCCGTAAACCTTTCCATTACCATTACATTACCTTTCCGTAAACCTTTCCGTTACCTTTCTGTTACTGTTACCGTAAACCTTTCCCTTACCGTTACGTTAACTTTCCGTAAACCTTTCCGTTACCGTTACGTTACCTTTCCATAAACCTTTCTGTTACCGTTACGTTACCTTTCCGTAAACCTTTCCGTTACCTTTCTGTTACCGTTACCGTAAACCTTTCCGTTACCGTTACCGTAAACCTTTCCGTAAACCTTTCCGTTACTGTTACGTTACCTTTCCGTAAACCTTTCCGTAAATCTTTCCATTACCATTACGTTACCTTTCCGTAAACCTTTCCGTTACCTTTCTGTTACCGTTACCGTAAACCTTTCCGTTACCGTTACCGTAAACCTTTCCATTACCGTTACGTTACCTTTCCGTAAACCTTTCCGTAAACCTTTCCATTACCATTACGTTACCTTTCCGTAAACCTTTCCGTTACCTTTCTGTTACCGTTACCGTAAACCTTTCCGTTACCGTTACCGTAAACCTTTCCATTACTGTTACGTTACCTTTCCGTAAACCTTTCCGTAAACCTTTCCATTACCATTACGTTACCTTTCCGTTACCATTACGTTACCTTTCCGTAAACCTTTCCATTACCGTTACGTTACCTTTCCGTAAACCTTTCCGTTACCGTTACCGTAAACCTTTCCGTTACCATTACGTTACCTTTCCGTAAACCTTTCCGTTACCGTTACGTTACCTTTCCGTAAACCTTTCCGTTACTGTTACGTTACCTTTCCGTAAACCTTTCCGTTACCATTACGTTACCTTTCCGTTACCATTACGTTACCTTTCCGTAAACCTTTCCGTTACCGTTACGTTACCTTTCCGTAAACCTTTCCGTTACCGTTACCGTTACGTTACCTTTCCGTAAACCTTTCCATTACCGTTACGTTACCTTTCCGTAAACCTTTCCGTTACTGTTACGTTACGTTACCTTTCCGTTACCGTTACGTTACCTTTCCGTAAACCTTTCCGTTACCGTTACGTTACCTTTCCGTAAACCTTTCCGTTACCGTTACGTTACCTTTCCGTAAACCTTTCCGTTACTGTTACGTTACGTTACCTTTCCGTTACCGTTACGTTACCTTTCCGTAAACCTTTCCGTTACCGTTACGTTACCTTTCCGTAAACCTTTCCGTTACCGTTACGTTACGTTACCTTTCCGTAAACCTTTCCGTAAACCTTTCCATTACCATTACATTACCTTTCCGTAAACCTTTCCGTTACCTTTCTGTTACTGTTACCGTAAACCTTTCCCTTACCGTTACGTTAACTTTCCGTAAACCTTTCCGTTACCGTTACGTTACCTTTCCATAAACCTTTCTGTTACCGTTACGTTACCTTTCCGTAAACCTTTCCGTTACCTTTCTGTTACCGTTACCGTAAACCTTTCCGTTACCGTTACCGTAAACCTTTCCGTAAACCTTTCCGTTACTGTTACGTTACCTTTCCGTAAACCTTTCCGTAAATCTTTCCATTACCATTACGTTACCTTTCCGTAAACCTTTCCGTTACCTTTCTGTTACCGTTACCGTAAACCTTTCCGTTACCGTTACCGTAAACCTTTCCATTACCGTTACGTTACCTTTCCGTAAACCTTTCCGTAAACCTTTCCATTACCATTACGTTACCTTTCCGTAAACCTTTCCGTTACCTTTCTGTTACCGTTACCGTAAACCTTTCCGTTACCGTTACCGTAAACCTTTCCATTACTGTTACGTTACCTTTCCGTAAACCTTTCCGTAAACCTTTCCATTACCATTACGTTACCTTTCCGTAAACCTTTCCGTTACTGTTACGTTACGTTACCTTTCCGTTACCGTTACATTACCTTTCCGTAAACTTTCCGTTACCGTTACGTTACCTTTCCGTAAACCTTTCCGTTACTGTTACGTTACCTTTCCGTAAACCTTTCCGTAAACCTTTCCGTAAACCTTTCCGTTACTGTTACGTTACCTTTCCGTAAACCTTTCCATTACCGTTACGTTACCTTTCCATCACCTTTCCGTTACCGTTACGTTACCTTTCCGTTACTGTTACGTTACCTTTCCGTAAACCTTTCCGTAAACCTTTCCGTAAACCTTTCCGTTACTGTTACGTTACGTTACCTTTCCGTTACCGTTACGTTACCTTTCCGTAAACCTTTCCGTTACCGTTACGTTACCTTTCCGTAAACCTTTCCGTTACTGTTACGTTACCTTTCCGTAAACCTTTCCGTTACCGTTACGTTACCTTTCCATAAACCTTTCCATTACCATTACGTTAAGTTTCCGTAAACCTTTCCATTACTGTTACGTTACCTTTCCGTAAACCTTTCCGTTACCGTTACGTTACCTTTCCGTAAACCTTTCTGTTACCGTTACGTTACCTTTCCGTAAACCTTTCCGTTACCGTTACGTTACCTTTCCGTAAACCTTTCCGTTACCGTTACGTTACCTTTCCGTAAACCTTTCCGTTACCTTTCTGTTACCGTTACCGTAAACCTTTCCGTTACCGTTACGTTACCTTTCCGTAAACCTTTCCGTTACCGTTACGTTACCTTTCCGTAAACCTTTCCGTTACCGTTACGTTACCTTTCCGTAAACCTTTCCGTTACCTTTCTGTTACTGTTACCGTAAACCTTTCCGTTACCGTTACCGTAAACCTTTCCATTACCGTTACGTTACCTTTCCGTAAACCTTTCTGTTACCGTTACCGTAAACCTTTCCGTTACCATTACCGTAAACCTTTCCATTACCGTTACGTTACCTTTCCATAAACCTTTCCGTTACCGTTACGTTACCTTTCCATAAACCTTTCTGTTACCGTTACGTTACCTTTCCGTAAACCTTTCCGTTACCTTTCTGTTACCGTTACCGTAAACCTTTCCGTTACCGTTACCGTAAACCTTTCCATTACCGTTACGTTACCTTTCCATAAACCTTTCCGATACCGTTACGTTACCTTTCCATAAACCTTTCTGTTACCGTTACGTTACCTTTCCGTAAACCTTTCCGTTACCTTTCTGTTACCGTTACCGTAAACCTTTCCGTTACCGTTACCGTAAACCTTTCCGTAAACCTTTCCATTACTGTTACGTTACCTTTCCGTAAACCTTTCCGTAAATCTTTCCATTACCATTACGTTACCTTTCCGTAAACCTTTCCGTTACCTTTCTGTTACCGTTACCGTAAACCTTTCCATTACCGTTACCGTTACCGTAAACCTTTCCATTACCGTTACGTTACCTTTCCGTAAACCTTTCCGTAAACCTTTCCATTACCATTACGTTACCTTTCCGTAAACCTTTCCGTTACCTTTCTGTTACCGTTACCGTAAACCTTTCCGTTACCGTTACCGTAAACCTTTCCATTACTGTTACGTTACCTTTCCGTAAACCTTTCCGTAAACCTTTCCATTACCATTACGTTACCTTTCCGTAAACCTTTCCGTTACCTTTCTGTTACCGTTACCGTAAACCTTTCCGTTACCGTTACCGTAAACCTTTCCGTTACCGTTACGTTACCTTTCCGTAAATCTTTCCATTACCATTACGTTACCTTTCCGTAAACCTTTCCGTTACCTTTCTGTTACCGTTACCGTAAACCTTTCCATTACCGTTACGTTACCTTTCCGTAAACCTTTCCATTACCATTACGTTACCTTTCCGTAAACCTTTCCGTTACTGTTACGTTATGTTACCTTTCCGTTACCGTTACGTTACCTTTCCGTAAACCTTTCTGTTACCGTTACGTTACCTTTCCGTAAACCTTTCCGTTACTGTTACGTTACCTTTCCGTAAACCTTTCCGTAAACCTTTCCGTAAACCTTTCCGTTACCGTTACGTTACCTTTCCGTAAACCTTTCCGTTACTGTTACGTTACCTTTCCGTAAACATTTCCGTAAACCTTTCCATAAACCTTTCCGTTACTGTTACGTTACGTTACCTTTCCGTTACCGTTACGTTACCTTTCCGTAAACCTTTCCGTTACCGTTACGTTACCTTTCCGTAAACCTTTCCGTTACTGTTACGTTACCTTTCCGTAAACCTTTCCGTTACCGTTACGTTACCTTTCCATAAACCTTTCCATTACCATTACGTTAAGTTTCCGTAAACCTTTCCATTACTGTTACGTTACCTTTCCGTAAACCTTTCCGTTACCGTTACGTTACCTTTCCGTAAACCTTTCTGTTACCGTTACGTTACCTTTCCGTAAACCTTTCCGTTACCGTTACGTTACCTTTCCGTAAACCTTTCCGTTACCGTTATGTTACCTTTCCGTAAACCTTTCCATTACCTTTCTGTTACCGTTACCGTAAACCTTTCCGTTACCGTTACGTTACCTTTCTGTAAACCTTTCCGTTACCGTTACGTTACCTTTCCGTAAACCTTTCCGTTACCGTTACGTTACCTTTCCGTAAACCTTTCCGTTACCTTTCTGTTACTGTTACCGTAAACCTTTCCGTTACCGTTACCGTAAACCTTTCCATTACCGTTACGTTACCTTTCCGTAAACCTTTCTGTTACCGTTACCGTAAACCTTTCCGTTACCGTTACCGTAAACCTTTCCATTACCGTTACGTTACCTTTCCGTAAACCTTTCTGTTACCGTTACCGTAAACCTTTCCGTTACCGTTACCGTAAACCTTTCCATTACCGTTACGTTACCTTTCCATAAACCTTTCCGTTACCGTTACGTTACCTTTCCATAAACCTTTCTGTTACCGTTACGTTACCTTTCCGTAAACCTTTCCGTTACCTTTCTGTTACCGTTACCGTAAACCTTTCCGTTACCGTTACCGTAAACCTTTCCATTACCGTTACGTTACCTTTCCGTTACAGTTACGTTACCTTTCCGTAAACCTTTCCGTTACCGTTACGTTACCTTTCCGTAAACCTTTCCGTTACCGTTACGTTACCTTTCCGTAAACCTTTCCGTTACCTTTCTGTTACCGTTACCGTAAACCTTTCCATTACCGTTACCGTAAACCTTTCCATTACCGTTACGTTACCTTTCCGTAAACCTTTCTGTTACCGTTACCGTAAACCTTTCCGTTACTGTTACCGTAAACCTTTCCATTACCATTACGTTACCTTTCCATAAACCTTTCCGTTACCGCTACGTTACCTTTCCATAAACCTTTCTGTTACCGTTACGTTACCTTTCTGTAAACCTTTCCGTTACCTTTCTGTTACCGTTACCGTAAACCTTTCCGTTACCGTTACCGAAACCTTTCCATTACCGTTACGTTACCTTGCCATAAACCTTTCCGTTACCGTTACGTTACCTTTCCGTAAACCTTTCCGTTACCGTTACGTTACCTTTCCGTAAACCTTTCCGTTACCATTACGTTACCTTTCCGTAAACCTTTCCGTTACCGTTACGTTACCTTTCCGTAAACCTTTACGTTACCTTTCCGTAAACCTTTCCGTAAACCTTTCCATAAACCTTTCCATTACCGTTACGTTACCTTTCCATAAACCTTTCCGTTACCTTTCTGTTACCGTTACCGTAAACCTTTCCATTACCGTTACGTTACCTTTCCATAAACCTTTCCGTTACCGTTACGTTACCTTTCCGTAAACCTTTCCGTTACCGTTACGTTACCTTTCCATTACCGTTACGTTACCGTTACCGTAAACCTTTCCGTTACCGTTACGTTACGTTACCTTTCCGTAAACCTTTCCGTTACCGTTACGTTACCTTTCCATAAACCTTTCCGTTACCGTTACGTTACCTTTCCGTAAACCTTTCCATTACCGTTACGTTACCTTTCCATAAACCTTTCCGTTACCGTTACGTTACCTTTCCGTAAACCTTTCCATTACCGTTACGTTACCTTACCGTAAACCTTTCCGTTACCGTTACGTTACGTTACCTTTCCGTAAACCTTTCCGTTACCGTTACGTTACCTTTCCATAAACCTTTCCGTTACCGTTACGTTACCTTTCCATAAACCTTTCCGTTACCGTTACGTTACCTTTCCGTAAACCTTTCCGTTACCGTTACGTTACCATTACGTTACCTTTCCATAAACCTTTCCGTTACCGTTACGTTACGTTACCTTTCCGTAAACCTTTCCGTTACTGTTACGTTACCTTTCCATAAACCTTTCCGTAAACCTTTCCGTTACCGTTACGTTACCTT
Source organism: Nemertoderma westbladi (assembly GCA_032718475.1). Classification (NCBI taxonomy): domain Eukaryota; kingdom Metazoa; phylum Xenacoelomorpha; order Nemertodermatida; family Nemertodermatidae; genus Nemertoderma; species Nemertoderma westbladi. The sequence goes on along the minus strand of JAUCBJ010001972.1, from coordinate 25,203 downwards.
TCCGTAAACCTTTCCGTTACCGTTACGTTACCTTTCCGTAAACCTTTCCGTAAACCTTTCCGTTACCGTTACGTTACCTTTTCGTAAACCTTTCCGTTACCGTTACGTTACCGTTACCGTAAACCTTTCCGTTACTGTTACGTTACCTTTCCATAAACCTTTCCGTCACCGTTACATTACCTTTCCGTTACCGTTACGTTACCTTTCCGTAAACCTTCCCATTACCGTTACGTTACCTTTCCGTTACCGTTACGTTACCTTTCCGTAAACCTTTCCGTTACCGTTACGTTACCGTTACCGTAAACCTTTCCGTTACCGTTACGTTACCTTTCCATAAACCTTTCCGTAAACCTTTCCGTTACCGTTACGTTACCTTTCCGTAAACCTTTCCGTTACCGTTACCTTACCTTTCCGTAAACCTTTCCGTTACCGTTACGTTACCTTTCCGTAAACCTTTCCGTTACCGTTACGTTACCTTTCCGTAAACCTTTCCGTTACCGTTACGTTACGTTACCTTTCCGTAAACCTTTCCGTTACCGTTACGTTACCTTTCCGTAAACCTTTCCGTTACCGTTACTTTACGTTACCTTTCCGTAAACCTTTCCGTTACTGTTACGTTACCATTACCGTAAACCTTTCCGTTACCGTTACGTTACCTTTCCGTAAACCTTTCCGTTACTGTTACGTTACCTTTCAGTAAACCTTTCCGTTACCGTTACATTACGTTACCTTTCCGTAAACCTTTCCGTTACCGTTACGTTACCTTTCCGTAATCCTTTCCGTAAACCTTACCGTAAACCTTTCTGTTACCGTTACGTTACCTTTCTGTAAACCTTTCCGTTACTGTTACGTTACCTTTCCGTAAACCTTTCCATTACCGTTACGTTACGTTACCTTTCCGTTACCGTTACGTTACGTTACGTTACCTTTCCGTAAACCTTTCCGTTACCGTTACGTTACGTTACCTTACCGTAAACCTTTCCGTTACCGTTACGTTACCTTTCCGTAAACCTTTCCGTAAACCTTTCCGTTACCGTTACGTTACGTTACCTTACCGTAAACCTTTCCGTTACCGTTACGTTACCTTTCTGTAAACCTTTCCGTAAACCTTTCCATTACCGTTACGTTACGTTTCAGTAAACCTTTCCGTTACCTTTCCGTTACCTTTCCGTTACCGTTACGTTACCTTTCCGTTACCGTTACGTTACCTTTCCGTATACCTTTCCGTTGCTGTTACGTTATGTTACCTTTCCGTAAACCTTTCCGTTACTGTTACGTTACCATTACCGTAAACCTTTCTGTTACCGTTACGTTACCTTTCCGTAAACCTTTCCGTTACTGTTACGTTACCTTTCCGTAAACCTTTCCATTACCGTTATGTTACGTTACCTTTCCGTAAACCTTTCCGTTACCGTTACATTACGTTACCTTTCCGTAAACCTTTCCGTTACCGTTATGTTACCTTTCCGTAAACCTTTCTGTTACCGTTACGTTACCGTTACGTTACCTTTCCGTAAACCTTTCCGTTACCGTTACGTTACGTTACCTTTCCGTAAACCTTTCCGTTGCCGTTACGTTACCTTTCCGTAAACCTTTCCGTAAACCTTTCCGTAAACCTTTCCGTTACCGTTACATTAACTTTCCGTAAACCTTTCCGTTACCGTTACGTTACGTTACCTTTCCGTAAACCTTTCCATTACCGTTACGTTACGTTACCTTTCCGTAAACCTTTCCGTTACCGTTACGTTACCTTTCCGTAAACCTTTCCGTTACCGTTACGTTACCTTTCCGTTACCATTACGTTACCTTTCCGTAAACCTTTCCGTTACTGTTACGTTACGTTACCTTTCTGTAAACCTTTCCGTAAACCTTTCCGTAAACCTTTCCGTTACCGTTACGTTACCTTTCCGTAAACCTTTCCGTAAACCTTTCCGTTACCGTTACGTTACCTTTCCGTAAACCTTTCCGTAAACCTTTCCGTTACCGTTACGTTACCTTTCCGTAAACCTTTCCGTTACCGTTACATTACGTTACCTTTCCGTAAACCTTTCCATTACTGTTGCCGTTATCCCTACACCAGGGGGGAAAAACGCCGATGCTGGAGACGTGACTTTACAGACCACCGAGCCCCGGCCAGTCACCGGATATTGGTTGTGGAGAAGGAATGATTTCTGAGATGCAGGGTTGTGGTTGAGAAAAAGCTGCATTAGTTGGATATACTCTTTAATGTAACTGAACTCTGTTGAACCTTGTTGAACAATATTGAACCCTGATTGAGAATAATTTTGGTCTTCCCCAAATCAATATACACCAAATATTCACAATAATTATACACGACAATATAAATCCCTACAGTATATTATTTAATTACCCACTGTTCGCTCAGATTTTAGCCTAACTAATGTTCCCCAGATTTTCCCTCGGTCCTAGTCTTGATGCTGTAGTGTCGGTGTCGGTCGACCCTGTCGCGTGTCCGTTCCACCCCTCACGAACCCCGAAGGGAACGATCATCGAGAACCAGCACGGCTTGGCTAAGGGTCGGTCCAGTCGGTAGACTCTGTCGCGTATCCGTACCACCCCTCTCGAGCCCCGAAGGGATCGGTCATCGAGAACCAGTACGGCTTGGCTAGGAGTGTCTGTCGTGTCGGTGGACCCGTTCGCGTGTCCGTTCCACCCCTCACGAACCCCGAAGGGTTCGATCATCGAGAACCAGAACGGCTTGGCTAGGGGTCCGTCGGTTCATCGCAGAAACCCAACCACCTAGGCTTTCCGAGTCCCTTTCAGGCTCGTAGTCGCTTCGGCAGCCGAGAAACTGCTCCGAACAGTCGGTAGGCCAGTAGAGTCTAGTCCTTTGTCTTTCGACCCCGTCGCGTGTCCGTCCCACCCCTCACGAACCCCGAAGGGAACGATCATCGAGAACCAGTACGGCTTGGCTAAGGGGTCTGTCGTTGGTTCCCGTCGCAGATCCCCGGTACAAGCAGTCAGCGTTCCAAGTTCTTTTCAGTCTCGTAATAACTGCTGTCGACCAGAGACCGCTAAGGGCAGTCCTCGTCAAACCCTTCCTCTGTAAGTCGGTAGACCCTTTCGCGTGTCCGTCCCACCCCTCACGAACCCCGAAGGGAACGATCATCGAGAACCAGTACGGCTTGGCTAGGGGTCTGTCGTGTCGTTTCCTGTCGCAAATCCCTGACACAAGCAGTCAGCGTTCCGAGTTCTTTTCAGTCTCGTAATAACTGCTGTTGGCCAGGGACCGCTAAGGGCAGTCCTTGTCCTTTAGGCCTGGCGCGTTACCAAATCCACCTCTACAGGCAGCAGGAAGTTGGCCAGGGCCTAATAGTAATCAGGCTAACCTGAATACTGCTTGAATTTTCCATCCCCCCCTGGCCCTTATAAACATGAAATTAGTCCCGTACCCTGTAAGTCGCCCCAAAGTTCGCCCATAAATCGCCCCCAGTTTATAGAATGTGCCCAAAACCCATGGTCCCGCACCCAGTAGTAATATCGGAATAATCATTTTAAATTAATACAAAAAATATTCAACTCGCATTATGGAAAGTTGAAATACCGCGAACAGTCCCCCCCAATGACCTTCGTGAAGTCTGTCGGTAGATTGAGTTTGCGTAGGTCATTCCCAATATAAAAAAACCAAATTTAATATTGCATAGTTTTAATTAATTTGGCCTAGAGTTTATATATATATGTATAGAAAATAAATGTTCGATAAATGTTCCTGGAATATCCCGATCCACTATTTCTTTCTCTGATACGCATTTCGTCTCTTCGCCCGTCGACTCTCATCGATCGCTATAGCTGGTAGAGGAGCGTCAACATCCATCGTGAGTAACGCTTCGGCTTGTCTCCTGGCGGCTCTTCCTTTCGATGGCATAGGGATCATGTCGGTTCGTCTTTCCAACTCAGACTTGCGTGCCTCTAGGAACCACTCTCCGTCACCGAACTCCTCTTTATACGAGTATAATCGTCTAATGACTTCAAATGGACCGAATAATCCGGCGCTCAGTAGCAGATCCACGTAATGGAAAGGTAGCATGGCCGACGTGTGGAGGCGTTCCGGGAAGGAGAAATACCCGCACGCCATCTCCTGCGCGATATTCTGAGCGTTTCTCCGAACCTTGGTCTTTAAGTGGCTGTTTGCGTATGTTTCAAACATGACCATATTTCCCATAGCGGTTACGTCTTTGGTTGGACATTTGATATAGCAGCGGGGGCTAGAGGAATGTCCACGGAAACCGCACGTGGTGCAGAGGTTATATAGGATCGGACAGACGGAAACTTCGTGGCCCTATGTCGCGCAGTATGGGCAATAGAGTATCCCGATGAGCTGGAGGCACGAATCGGTAACCCGATTCCTTCTACCGCGTGGGCACTGCTCCGAACCGCAGTTGCCGCAAACCTCCAATTGCATCTCTCTACCGGGGAATATCGGAATCGGGAGGCCGACGTAATATTCGAGTCGTCGGTCGCTCTTCGGAATATTCGCGGTGGCCGGTAGCCCGCGGAATGCTAGGCTTTTGCGTAGTAGGTTCTCGCTCCGATAACCTTCTTTGTGTCCCGTTGGTCTCAACTCGGACGACCGTTTCTGGCGGTGGATCCATTCAGTTTGCTCGGCGTACCAGCGGGTTAGTCGCATAGGGTCCTGAGGAACGGAGGGTGTAGTAGCCACCGCTGGTCGGCGAAGAGGTGCCGGGGTTTTCGACGGAGGGATTCCGAGGAGATCGTCGGGAGTCGGCGCAGCGCTGGGGCCCTTCTCGACCAATATCGCTGAGCGGGTCCATTGATTGCTGGTACTCGGAATCTCCGACGACCAGTCTTCGCCACCCGGGAAAGGATACGGGATAACCTTTGGCACGTATCGCCGAAGTCGTTTAACGCGAAGGTAGTAACCAACTCCCTCGCAGGGCTACCGAAGCCGAGTGGTGAGGAAACGCCCACTTCCGTCATTGGTTCGGCGGAGGCAACCCGTTTGGCGGCCGGTTGGTAAGCGGCCTCTGGCTCGAGTTGTCGCTTCGGGGTGGAGAGTAGAACACCCTCGTTTAGCCATATTTCTTCCCCTTCCGAAGAGATCAGAGGCTCTTCCGCACCGAGAAGTTCGGTAATCGTAGGGATGTCGTAAGGTCCACTCTTGTCCCAGGAATCGATAACGGCGAGCGTTTTCGTCTCTCCCGGTGTAATGTTCTCGACCGCTTTGAACGCGTGGTTTATGACCTCGTCGACGAAGGAAAGGGGAACCGCCGTAATGAGGTTATCGAGAGTTTTACAGATAAACTTAGCGACGGTGTAGCACTCCATAACGACGTAAACGTAGTTCCGTCGATCGGGATTCTCCCACCTTTGGTGTATCGTCCACTTCCGATCAACGTCCTTCCATCGACCCTCTCGCTCGCTCTTTATTTCTAATCCCGGGTATCCACCATATATTTTATTATAGTCCCGGAATTTCTGGGGTTTGAAGTCGATGCCGCCGTTTAGCACAGCGAGGTAGCCGATCCCGGATTTCGTCGGTCTCACCTCTTGGAATCCTCGCATGAACTCGGCGAATCGTAACCAGGCTAGTAGCGTTTGAGTGTCGATGCAATGGCTAAGGGCGTTGAGGTCGTCTCGTCGGTTTCTTCCTGAAGGAGCGTTCGCGTAGTCGTTCCGGACGTCCGCCTTGATATCCGACCCGATTTTAATGACGTCGAAGTCGAAGAGGATCTTTTGGATTTCCGGAGGTAGCAACCAGATCGCTCCGGCTGCCTGCACTTCCTGTCTGGGTGTCGGAAATATTCGACACACCAATACCAAACCGTCCAGGGTTCCGAGGACGACGACCAAGGATCGACTGTATTCTTTCGCCACGTACTTTTCTTGGTAGTCGTCGCGATTCTGGATGGTCGATATACGTTCCTCTCGAAGCGTTGCCGTACACTCCGACAGGTTTCCCCAGTGGGCGAGGTACGTACTCTTGTCGTCGACGAAACTTTGACATCTCGCCAACGTAATCGCTTTCGAGGTAGGCGTCGCGTTTCCCTCGTTGTCGTAGATCAAACATCGTGATCTGTAGACGCTCTGCCGGAACGTTTCCCAAAACGACGAATCGTCCCCTCTGGTTGCCTTTGCGTTCCGAGTTCTTTTCAGTCTCGTACTAGCATCGGCTAACCGGAGGGCTCGTAGATTCTTGGAATCCGGTCCCTCTCGCCTGGTGAATTTAACGACTCGCACGTTCTCATTTAGCAGGGTGCTCCAATTTGTATCAAAGTCAGGGGATCCAGGTTGCGAATATTCCAGTAGATCTATCGTGTTACGTAATTCGCCGATAATTTGGCGATTTGGGTCCATATTTACGATTATATCTGTTACAAATTAGATCAGTTAATTATAAGTCCAGAAAGTCTGAAACTATAGCGATAGCAGAATAATTCAGTTTTTTATTTAATTCAGTTTATTAAATAACATTGCTATATAGGCATCTATCATCTTATTGCTAATACATTCAGCATTTACTGTTACTATAGCTATACATTAATATCCAACCAGTTTTATGACTTTTTTTTGTCCTTTCTTTTTTCCAATTCTTTTCTTTAGACTTTTTTATACCTTTTTTTTTTGTCTTTTTTCATTTCTCATTATTATTTCATCTCATTTCATTTATTTCAACATATTTCAACACATTTAGTTCCACCATTTATTTTCAATTTTGTTTATTTCCACGTCATCATTGGGGTTATAGCCCCCCGGCTATCATCATTTGTTATAAGCGCAGCACCAGGGTGCGCATCATTACATTTTCATCATCATACGCGTCACCATTCAGGTTTATAGTAGAGTTGTCTGATTCTTTTCATCATTTCCAACTACATTCAATCATCTTCTTTGGTTAATCTTTGTCGTGGAAGGGGTGTTACGTGGCAATCTGGGATCTACAGCTGGGCTAGTTACACCGCCTACGCCCCAAACTGCGCACGTAACGGACAATGAAGACGCTGGGAGTGAAGTCATGTGGATGCACCAGGGACCCACCAGAATAACACTCCCAACAACATAAAGCTCAGCCGACGAAGTCATGTGGGATGGGGTTATGCAACATTCTGGGATCTACAGCTGGACTCGTTACACCGCCTACGCCCCAAAATCCACGTAACGGTCCCACCAGAATAACGCGACTGAGAAACATAAAACCCTCTATCGTCGAAGTCATGTGGATGCACCATGGACCCACCAGAATAACGGGATAGAGGGGGTGTTGCGCAGCAATCCGGGATCTACAGCTGGACTCGTTACACCGCCTACGCCCCGAACTGCGCACGCAACGGACAACATAACATACTGCGATGAATACAATGAATTCCACTTCAAATCTTTTCCATTTCCAATAATCCAATATCGTTGGTCCCGATGACCAAAATCAGGGTAAACAATACATAAACGACCCTGCGTCAGTCGAAACATCTGCAGGGTGACGCTGGACTCCACATAACACACGAGGAAACACAAATACCATTGCGTGGTTACAGTTGGTTTAAGGGGGGTCCATCTTCATTGTCGATAAATCACAGTTTAAAAGAGTTTGTCAACAGGATGAGAAGGGTTTAAATGCATTTGTAATTGTCACCAATGTCTGCAGCAGGATCTTGAGTAGGGATTTTATCACCTCTCGTAGAATCACCACTGTCATTGCCTTCGAGAAGGCACAGCCTCTGGATAGGGCATTGGTAGTGGCCCTTTGCCATTCGTATCGTCACAGTCCTCGCAAGTCCGTCTTTGCTTGGGTGTATGGTCACGACCCGCGCCACAGGCCAGTGAACGCGGTCTTTGAGATCTTCTTTTACTAATACCATGTCGCCAACTGCGATGTTCCGGTAGGTGTTGTTCCATTTCCTCCTGGTCCGGAGGGTTATGAGATACTCCTGGGCCCAGATTCTCCACCAATGCGCTGCCAACGCTTGGGCCTTCTTCCAATTTGTATGTCTCGCGATCTCGCTGGGATCCGGGAACATGGTCTCTGGGAGAACATGAGTTTTGGGTCTCCCCAGTAGGTGATTAGGAGTAAGGGACTCAACTGAGGCGTTTGCCATCCGGGTATTACGGCAGATTAGTCCGTGCTCTCCCGTTAATGGTGTCAATGTTATCAACGTCATTATTATCATCAACAACCTTATTAGCCACCAAAGCATGGGCAAGCGCCAATGTCCGTCTTTGGACGTTGCCTGATCAAAAATGTCGGTACAATATTGATCTTCCTCGGACGGATTCTCGTCCTTCTCGGCAAACTCTCGGGTCTCCACATTAAAGCATCCGGTCATCTCCCGCTGGGTTCTCTCAGTCTCAAGGAAAAAATCCTCGTCCAGTTCTGTAGCTGAGCAATAACCCACGGAGGTTACATTTTCTTTAATCTGACATTTAGGAAGGTATGTATAGGTGTCAGTAGTCTCTTCCTTGATGCCACAGAGGGTCCATCCCATTATTGTTCGTTCAGCGTAAAAGCCGTCATCCTTCTTTATGGATCGGGCGACATCTCCGGTTGGTATGTGTAATTCCGGTGTATCAAGTCCGATCAGTAGGGTGATGCGGTTTACATCCAACTGCGGACACCTCAGGTCTACATCGTCTCGGTCCAATTGTATGAGGGGGGCGTACTCGGCTGATTGTCGGAACCGCACTCGGAGGTCTGTGTGTACCAAGGCGTTCTTGATGGTTAACTTAACCGTTTCATAGCCCTTCATCACTCCTTCCATCTGGAGTTGCACCTCCCCGGACTCTACCTCTCTGTTATCGGTGATGGTTTGTATGGGCCGTTTACAAGGTTCATATTCTAGGCCGAGTTGCTCGAGGAAATCCCGGTCGATGATGGTTCCGTCGGACCCGTTATCAAGGAACGCGAGCGTCGTCAAGGATTTGCCAACTCCTTGAATCCTTACTGGGATTACCTTTGCGAAGACCATGTAGCGGCGATTTGTAAGATTAATCGTGGCCGAAATATTTGTTACTTGTGGTGTATCGGTGGAGATTTTAAACGGGTTGGTTTCTTTCCGTTGGGTTGTCCGGGTTCCTTTGAAAACGTGGTTTGTTTCTCCTCTTCGCTTGGCTTCGATCCGAAAGGGGAGGGTAGTAAAATCGAAGTTCGCGGGGATGTGGAGGAGCGTGTGATGGCGTTGGTCGTTACAGACGGCACAGCATGATCTTTGGTGGCAATCCCGAACGTAGTGACCTGTTCCAAGACACCGGAAGCATCCTCGGTGTTTCATAATCGCCTCGAAGCGTGGGACGAGTTCAGCAAACTGGAACTTTCCGCAGAATTCTAACTTATGTTTCTCTCCGCAGAAGAGACATATAGGGGAGGCTGTGGTGCCTTCCCTTTCGGGTGCCCAATTCGCTAGGTAGCATGCCCATTCTTCTGCTAAGGTCGGTTCCTCGTAATCCTCATCATCCGAGTCCTCAGCCATACTGACGGCCATCGCACTCACAGGAGTAGGGCGGAATCTTGGGTTTGGAGTGGGTGCCCTGCTCTGGTAATTGCTCTCCATTGCGTCCAACTTGGCGAGACTCTGTTTCGAGAACATCGAGTCATTCATGGCTTCGGAGATATCGTCCAGGAATGCCGACATTTCGAGGAATCTGGGATCTTGATCTGGATGTCTGCGCCGGAGATCTACGCATTTATAGGCCCACTTACTTTGCAGCCATCCGGGGAACTTCCGGGCGATCTGTCGGAGGTTTAGAATGTTGTTCACCTGGTCCTCCTTATTTAAGGGTTTCAGAGTGTAGTAGGCATCCTTCATGGAATCTGAGAATTCCTGGAGGTTCTGTGGGTCCCCTAGTGATCCCGCGTCTTGTATCAGTTTCTCTAGAGTTTTATTAATTATAGTCCCGGTATTTCCGTATCTTTTGTCTAGAGTTTTCCATGCGTCATAGTATGCTTCATGAGAACCTCCCTCAAAACAAGCGATGATTCGGCGTGGTTTGTCACCCAGGTATTGCGATAAATATACCAGTTTCTGTGCGTCGGCTATGTCCGTTGATCCAATCTGCGCAAAGAACCGTTTCTTGAATCTGAGGTAATCGACGGGATCTCCTTCGAAGGTGCGGATCTCCATCTTAGGCATGGCAAGGCGGTTCTCCAACGCCCGGATAATACTGACGTCGTCTGAACTGGAGTGACTCGGAGGGTTATAGTTATTGGCACTCACTCCCATACTTGATGGATCAATGATAGGTGGAGTTTTAATGATGACGCGACTACGAGTTTGTGGTGTGGATGTAAATGGGTTGTTGGATCGGGGAGTGGCGTCCCGTTCCGAGTCCTTTTCAGGCTCGTACTTGGGTACACTCGTTGTCGTGGGGTTGGATGGGAAACACGGTTCCTCATTTTTCAGCGTGATCGGTGGGGGATGGAACACCGGTGCTTGTGCCGATAACGTAGACTGTATGGTAGGCGGGATCTCGGGTTTCGGAAGTTTCGCCGCTGTTGGTGTAAATGACTTCTCTAATTCCGGTACCGGGATTGGCTCATATTCCTGATCTATATCTCTTTCCCAGTCCTCGTATAGTTGAATATCTCGTTCTATAAGTGCGGCTTCGTATTCTGCGAGTTTCGCCATATCCGCATTCTTTTTGTGAGTGAGAATTGCTTGGGCCTCGGCGTGTTGTTTACGCATTTCTGCTTCCCATTTACGTTGTTCGATCTCCTGTTTGGCCTCTCGTTCACGTTGTTCGATCTCCTGTTTGGCTTCTCGGTCACGTTGTTCAGCTTCCTGTCTATGTTGTTCGGCCCGTCGTTCGATCTCCTGTTTGGCCTCTCGTTCACGTTGTTCGATCTCCTGTTTGGCTTCTCGTTCACGTTGTTCGGCTTCCTGTTTATGTTGTTCGGCCCGTTGTTCGACCTCCTGTCTATGTTGTTCGGCCCGCCGTTCGACCTCTTGTTCGGCCTCCCGTTTTTGCATTTCGGTGGCTAATATATCTTGTTCGGTTTGCAGTTGAACGTACTCATCTTCCATCCGAGCTTTGAGGGCTAATGCCTTCCGTTCTCGCAGTTGGTCTCGGAGTGGCGGCCCCCCTTGAGAACTGCGCGCTGAGCCGGATATCTCGCTCCTAGCGCTGGAGTGCTGATTTCTAGCGGACCCCGTTCTCTTTCGATGTACTGCTGTCCTGATGCTGGAGGTTTGTACTGATTCCGCGTCTGTTCTTTCAGTTCTCTTGTAGTACTGTTCTTCATAGCCTCTCACAAGGCTGAGGGTCCTCCGGTGTTGTTTGCGGAACCCATCTAGATGTACAACGTGTTCTTCTAACTTGGGGTAGTTTTCCTGATCGGTGGAGGGAACGAGCTCTTGGTACGCCTGTATCATTCTTTCGTACCGCTGTAGGATATTTCGGATACTTTGAAGCTGAGCTTGTACCTCATTGAGGGGGGTTTTGACTCCCTTGAGTTGTTTCTCCATCCGTTGATACGCTCGGGTTACTCCGCCTTTGAGAGCCCCAAGCCGACGGGTCATGTTCTTGACGTTTGGTACCTCGTCGGCTTCCGAGTCTGTGTGGTGATCCATCTCGTCGGTATCGGATACGTTATTTGTCGTCATTGTAGCGCCTCATCGATAGCTAGATACGCGATGTCATAAAACAGTTCCTCGTAGGTATTGTACTCAGCTTGGACCACCCGAACGGTAATCCTGAATCGTCCGACGTTCGTTCCTTGTACTTCAACTTCGACGTGCCAGATTCCTGGCTCAACTTGGATTATAACAATGGGTGTGATCGATACTTCCATTCCCTGTTAACAACTCTCCAAATATGTGATCTGCCGACTACGAGTTGGTTAGATCGAGTTTGTTGATTAATTAAACCACGACTTCGTCTTAACTCAAATACCAGAGTTTCCTCGTAGTGGGTGCTAGCAAGCACGTAGAGAGTTTTGAAGAGTATTGAAGGATTCTCAACTTCCACCAGTTGAAGTTGGCCGCGTTTTATTCTCAAATTTGACACCCTGTCAAAATTGACCGAATTATTCTCAATTTTGACACCCTGTCAAAATTGACCACATTAATTATTCTCAATTTTGTTGCCGTTATCCCTACACCAGGGGGGAAAAACGCCGATGCTGGAGACGTGACTTTACAGACCACCGAGCCCCGGCCAGTCACCGGATATTGATTGTGGAGAAGGAATGATTTCTGAGATGCAGGGTTGCGGTTGAGAAAAAGCTGCATTAGTTGGATATACTCTTTAATGTAACTGAACTCTGTTGAACCTTGTTGAACAATATTGAACCCTGATTGAGAATAATTTTGGGCTTCCCCAAATCAATATACACCAAATATTCACAATAATTATACACGACAATATAAATCCCTACAGTATATTATTTAATTACCCACTGTTCTCTCAGATTTTAGCCTAACTAATGTTCCCCAGATTTTCCCTCGGTCCTAGTCTTGATGCCGTAGTGTCGGTGTCGGTCGACCCTGTCGCGTGTCCGTTCCACCCCTCACGAACCCCGAAGGGAACGATCATCGAGAACCAGCACGGCTTGGCTAAGGGTCGGTCCAGTCGGTAGACTCTGTCGCGTATCCGTACCACCCCTCTCGAGCCCCGAAGGGATCGGTCATCGAGAACCAGTACGGCTTGGCTAGGAGTCTGTCGTGTCAGTGGACCCGTTCGCGTGTCCGTTCCACCCCTCACGAACCCCGAAGGGTTCGATCATCGAGAACCAGAACGGCTTGGCTAGGGGTCCGTCGGTTCATCGCAGAAACCCAACCACCTAGGCTTTCCGAGTCCCTTTCAGGTTTGTAGTCGCTTCGGCAGCCGAGAAACTGCTCCGAACAGTCGGTAGGCCAGTAGAGTCTAGTCCTTTGTCTTTCGACCCCGTCGCGTGTCCGTCCCACCCCTCACGAACCCCGAAGGGAACGATCATCGAGAACCAGTACGGCTTGGCTAAGGGGTCTGTTGTCGGTTCCCGTCGCAGATCCCCGGTACAAGCAGTCAGCGTTCCGAGTTCTTTTCAGTCTCGTAATAACTGCTGTCGACCAGAGACCGCTAAGGGCAGTCCTCGTCAAACCCTTCCTCTGTAAGTCGGTAGACCCTTTCGCGTGTCCGTCCCACCCCTCACGAACCCCGAAGGGAACGATCATCGAGAACCAGTATGGCTTGGCTAGGGGTCTGTCGTGTCGTTTCCCATCGCAAATCCCTGACACAAGCAGTCAGCGTTCCGAGTTCTTTTCAGTCTCGTAATAACTGCTGTTGGCCAGGGACCGCTAAGGGCAGTCCTTGTCCTTTAGGCCTGGCGCGTTACCAAATCCACCTCTACAGGCAGCAGGAAGTTGGCCAGGGCCTAATAGTAATCAGGCTAACCTGAATACTGCTTGAATTTTCCATCCCCCCCTGGCCCTTATAAACATGAAATTAGTCCCGTACCCTGTAAGTCGCCCCAAAGTTCGCCCATAAATCGCCCCCAGTTTATAGAATGTGCCCAAAACCCATGGTCCCGCACCCAGTAGTAATATCGGAATAATCATTTTAAATTAATACAAAAAATATTCAACTCGCGTTATGGAAAGTTGAAATACCGCGAACAATTACCGTTACGTTACCTTTCCGTAAACCTTTCCATTACCGTTACGTTACCTTTCCATTACCGTTACGTTACCATTACCGTAAACCTTTCCATTTCCGTTACTGTTACGTTACCTTTCCGTAAACCTTTCCATTACCGTTACGTTACCTTTCCGTAAACCTTTCCATTACTGTTATGTTACCTTTCCGTAAACCTTTCCATTACCGTTACGTTACCTTTCCATTACCGTTACATTACCATTACCGTAAACCTTTCCATTTCCGTTACTGTTACGTTACCTTTCCGTAAACCTTTCCATTACCGTTACGTTACCTTTCCGTAAACCTTTCCGTTACCGTTACGTTACGTTACCTTTCCGTAAACCTTTCCATTACCGTTACATTACCTTTCCGTAAACCTTTCCATTACCGTTACGTTACCTTTCTGTAAACCTTTCCATTACCGTTACGTTACCTTTCCGTAAACCTTTCCATTACCGTTACGTTACCTTTCCGTAAACCTTTCCGTTACCTTTCCGTTACCGTTACGTTACCTTTCCGTAAACCTTTCCATTACTGTTACGTTACCGTTACCGTAAACCTTTCCATTACCGTTACGTTAAGTTTCCATTACCGTTACGTTACCTTTCTGTAAACCTTTCCATTACCGTTACGTTACCTTTCTGTAAACCTTTCCATTACCGTTACATTACCTTTCCGTAAACCTTTCCGTTACCATTACATTACGTTACCTTTCCGTAAACCTTTCCATTACTGTTACGTTACCTTTCTGTAAACCTTTCCGTTACCGTTACGTTACCTTTCCGTAAACCTTTCCGTTACCGTTACGTTACCTTTCCGTAAACCTTTCCGTAAACCTTTCCGTTACCGTTACGTTACCTTTCCGTAAACCTTTCCGTTAATGTTACGTTACCTTTCTGTAAACCTTTCCGTAAACCTTTCCGTTACCGTTACGTTACCTTTCCGTTACCGTTACGTTACGTTACCTTTCCGTAAACCTTTCCGTTACTGTTACGTTACCTTTCCGTAAACCTTTCCGTAAACCTTTCCATTACCGTTACGTTACCTTTCCGTAAACCTTTCCGTTACCGTTACGTTACCTTTCTGTAAACCTTTCCGTAAACCTTTCCGTTACCGTTACGTTGCCTTTCCGTAAACCTTTCCGTAAACCTTTCCGTTACCGTTACGTTACCTTTCCGTAAACCTTTCCGTTACCGTTACGTTACGTTACCTTTCCGTAAACCTTTCCGTTACTGTTACGTTACCTTTCCGTAAACCTTTCCGTAAACCTTTCCGTTACCGTTACGTTACCTTTCCGTTACCGTTACGTTACCTTTCTGTAAACCTTTCCGTAAACCTTTCCGTTACCGTTACGTTACCTTTCCGTAAACCTTTCCATTACCGTTACGTTACCTTTCCGTAAACCTTTCCGTTACCGTTACGTTACCTTTCCGTAAACCTTTCCGTTACCGTTACGTTACGTTACCTTTCCGTAAACCTTTCCGTAAACCTTTTCGTTACCGTTACGTTACCTTTCCGTAAACCTTTCCGTTACCGTTACGTTACGTTACCTTTCCGTAAACCTTTCCGTTACTGTTACGTTACCTTTCCGTAAACCTTTCCGTAAACCTTTCCGTTACTGTTACGTTACCTTTCCGTAAACCTTTCCGTAAACCTTTCCGTTACCGTTACGTTACCTTTCTGTAAACCTTTCCGTTACCGTTACGTTACCTTTCCGTAAACCTTTCCATTACCGTTACGTTACCTTTCCATAAACCTTTCCATTACCGTTACGTTACCTTTCTGTAAACCTTTCCGTAAACCTTTCCGTTACCGTTACGTTACCTTTCCGTAAACCTTTCCGTTACCGTTACGTTACGTTACCTTTCCGTAAACCTTTCCGTTACCGTTACGTTACCTTTCCATAAACCTTTCCATTACCGTTACGTTACGTTACCTTTCCGTAAACCTTTCCGTTACTGTTATGTTACCTTTCCGTAAACCTTTCTGTAAACCTTTCCGTAAACCTTTCCGTTACCGTTACGTTACTTTTCCGTTATCCTTTCCATTACCATTACGTTACCTTTCCGTAAACCTTTCCGTAAACCTTTCCGTTACCGTTACGTTACCTTTCCGTAAACCTTTCCGTTACCGTTACGTTACCTTTCTGTAAACCTTTCTGTAAACCTTTCTGTAAACCTTTCCGTTACCGTTACGTTACCTTTCCGTAAACCTTTCCGTAAACCTTTCCGTTACCGTTACGTTACCTTTCCGTAAACCTTTCCGTTACCGTTACGTTACGTTACCTTTCCGTTACTGTTACGTTACCTTTCCGTAAACCTTTCCATAAACCTTTCCGTAAACCTTTCCGTTACCATTACGTTACCTTTCCGTAAACCTTTCCATTACCGTTACGTTACCTTTCTGTAAACCGTTCCGTAAACCTTTCCATTACCGTTATGTTACCTTTCCGTAAACCTTTCCGTTACCGTTACGTTACCTTTCCGTAAACCTTTCCGTTACCGTTACGTTACCTTTCCGTTACCGTTACGTTACGTTACCTTTCCGTAAACCTTTCCGTAAACCTTTCCGTTACCGTTACGTTACCTTTCCGTAAACATTTCCGTTACCGTTACCTTACGTTACCTTTCCGTAAACCTTTCCGTTACTGTTACGTTACCTTTCCGTAAACCTTTCCGTTACCGTTACGTTACCTTTCCGTAAACCTTTCCGTTACCGTTACGTTACCTTTCTGTAAACCTTTCCGTAAACCTTTCCGTTACCGTTATGTTACCTTTCCGTAAACCTTTCCGTTACCATTACGTTACGTTACCTTTCCGTAAACCTTTCCGTTACTGTTACGTTACCTTTCCGTAAACCTTTCCGTAAACCTTTCCGTAAACCTTTCCGTTACCGTTACGTTACCTTTCCGTAAACCTTTCTGTTACTGTTACGTTACCTTTCTGTAAACCTTTCCGTAAACCTTTCCATTTCCGTTACTGTTACGTTACCTTTCCGTAAACCTTTCCATTACCGTTACGTTACCTTTCCGTAAACCTTTCCGTTACTGTTACGTTACGTTACCTTTCCGTAAACCTTTCCGTAAACCTTTCCGTTACCTTTCCGTTACCGTTACATTACCTTTCCGTAAACCTTTCCGTTACCGTTACGTTACGTTACCTTTCCGTAAACCTTTCCGTTACTGTTACGTTACCTTTCCGTAAACATTTCCGTTACCGTAACGTTACCTTTCCGTAAACCTTTCCGTTACCGTTACGTTACCTTTCTGTAAACCTTTCCGTAAACCTTTCCGTTACCGTTACGTTACCTTTCCGTAAACCTTTCCGTTACCGTTACGTTACGTTACCTTTCCGTAAACCTTTCCGTAAACCTTTCCATTACCGTTACGTTACCTTTCCATAAACCTTTCCGTTACCGTTACGTTACGTTACCTTTCCGTAAACCTTTCCGTTACTGTTACGTTACCTTTCCATAAACCTTTCCGTAAACCTTTCCGTTACCGTTACGTTACCTTTCCGTAAACCTTTCCGTTACCGTTACGTTACCTTTCCGTAAACCTTTCCATTTCCGTTACTGTTACGTTACCTTTCCGTAAACCTTTCCATTTCCGTTACTGTTACGTTACCTCTCCGTAAACCTTTCCGTTACCGTTACGTTACCTTTCCGTAAACCTTTCCATTACCGTTACGTTAAGTTTCCGTAAACCTTTCCATTACCGTTACGTTACCTTTCCGTAAACCTTTCCATTACCATTACGTTACCTTTCCGTAAACCTTTCCGTTACCGTTACGTTACCTTTCCGTTACCTTTCCGTAAACCTTTCCGTTACCATTACGTTACCTTTCCATTACCGTTACGTTACTATTACCGTAAACCTTTCCATTTCCGTTACTGTTACGTTACCTTTCCGTAAACCTTTCCATTACCGTTACGTTAAGTTTCCGTAAACCTTTCCATTACTGTTACGTTACCTTTCCGTAAACCTTTCCATTACCATTACGTTAAGTTTCCGTAAACCTTTCCATTACTGTTACGTTACCTTTCCGTAAACCTTTCCGTTACCGTTACGTTACCTTTCCGTAAACCTTTCCATTACCGTTACGTTACCTTTCCGTAAACCTTTCCGTTACCGTTACGTTACGTTACCTTACCTTTCCGTAAACCTTTCCGTTACTGTTACATTATCGTTACCGTAAACCTTTCCATTACTGTTACGTTAAGTTTCCGTTACCGTTACGTTACCTTTCTGTAAACCTTTCCGTTACCGTTACGTTACGTTACCTTTCCATAAACCTTTCCGTAAACCTTTCCGTTACCGTTACGTTACGTTACCTTTCCATAAACCTTTCCGTAAACCTTTCCGTTACCGTTACGTTACCTTTCCGTAAACCTTTCCATTACCGTTACGTTACGTTACCTTTCCATAAACCTTTCCGTAAACCTTTCCGTTACCGTTACGTTACGTTACCTTTCCATAAACCTTTCCGTAAACCTTTCCGTTACCGTTACGTTACCTTTCCGTAAACCTTTCCATTACCGTTACGTTACGTTACCTTTCCATAAACCTTTCCGTTACTGTTACGTTACCTTTCTGTAAACCTTTCCGTAAACCTTTCCGTTACCGTTACGTTACCTTTCCGTAAACCTTTCCGTTACCGTTATGTTACGTTACCTTTCCGTAAACCTTTCCGTTACCGTTACGTTACGTTACCTTTCCGTAAACCTTTCTGTTGCCGTTACATTACCTTTCCGTAAACCTTTCCGTTACCGTTACGTTACGTTACCGTTACCGTAAACCTTTCCGTTACCGTTACGTTACCTTTCCGTTACTGTTACATTACCCTTCCGTTACTGTTACGTTACCTTTCCGTAAACCTTTCCGTTACTGTTACGTTACCTTTCCGTTACCATTACGTTACCTTTCCGTAAACCTTTCCATTACCATTACGTTACGTTACGTTACCATTACCGTAAACCTTTCCGTTGCCGTTACGTTACCTTTCCGTAAACCTTTCTGTTACTGTTACGTTACCTTTCCATAAACCTTTCCGTTACTGTTACGTTACCGTTACCGTAAACCTTTCCATTACCGTTACGTTACCTTTCCGTTACCGTTACGTTACCTTTCCGTAAACCTTTCCGTTACCGTTACGTTACCTTTCCGTAAACCTTTCCGTAAACCTTTCCGTTACCGTTACGTTACCTTTCCGTAAACCTTTCCATTACCGTTATGTTACCTTTCCGTAAACCTTTCCGTTACCGTTACGTTACCTTTCCGTAAACCTTTCCGTTACCGTTACGTTACCTTTCCGTTACCGTTACGTTACGTTACCTTTCCGTAAACCTTTCCGTAAACCTTTCCGTTACCGTTACGTTACCTTTCCGTAAACATTTCCGTTACCGTTACCTTACGTTACCTTTCCGTAAACCTTTCCGTTACTGTTACGTTACCTTTCCGTAAACCTTTCCGTTACCGTTACGTTACCTTTCCGTAAACCTTTCCGTTACCGTTACGTTACCTTTCTGTAAACCTTTCCGTAAACCTTTCCGTTACCGTTATGTTACCTTTCCGTAAACCTTTCCGTTACCATTACGTTACGTTACCTTTCCGTAAACCTTTCCGTTACTGTTACGTTACCTTTCCGTAAACCTTTCCGTAAACCTTTCCGTAAACCTTTCCGTTACCGTTACGTTACCTTTCCGTAAACCTTTCTGTTACTGTTACGTTACCTTTCTGTAAACCTTTCCGTAAACCTTTCCATTTCCGTTACTGTTACGTTACCTTTCCGTAAACCTTTCCATTACCGTTACGTTACCTTTCCGTAAACCTTTCCGTTACTGTTACGTTACGTTACCTTTCCGTAAACCTTTCCGTAAACCTTTCCGTTACCTTTCCGTTACCGTTACATTACCTTTCCGTAAACCTTTCCGTTACCGTTACGTTACGTTACCTTTCCGTAAACCTTTCCGTTACTGTTACGTTACCTTTCCGTAAACATTTCCGTTACCGTAACGTTACCTTTCCGTAAACCTTTCCGTTACCGTTACGTTACCTTTCTGTAAACCTTTCCGTAAACCTTTCCGTTACCGTTACGTTACCTTTCCGTAAACCTTTCCGTTACCGTTACGTTACGTTACCTTTCCGTAAACCTTTCCGTAAACCTTTCCATTACCGTTACGTTACCTTTCCATAAACCTTTCCGTTACCGTTACGTTACGTTACCTTTCCGTAAACCTTTCCGTTACTGTTACGTTACCTTTCCATAAACCTTTCCGTAAACCTTTCCGTTACCGTTACGTTACCTTTCCGTAAACCTTTCCGTTACCGTTACGTTACCTTTCCGTAAACCTTTCCATTTCCGTTACTGTTACGTTACCTTTCCGTAAACCTTTCCATTTCCGTTACTGTTACGTTACCTCTCCGTAAACCTTTCCGTTACCGTTACGTTACCTTTCCGTAAACCTTTCCATTACCGTTACGTTAAGTTTCCGTAAACCTTTCCATTACCGTTACGTTACCTTTCCGTAAACCTTTCCATTACCATTACATTACCTTTCCGTAAACCTTTCCGTTACCGTTACGTTACCTTTCCGTTACCTTTCCGTAAACCTTTCCGTTACCATTACGTTACCTTTCCATTACCGTTACGTTACTATTACCGTAAACCTTTCCATTTCCGTTACTGTTACGTTACCTTTCCGTAAACCTTTCCATTACCGTTACGTTAAGTTTCCGTAAACCTTTCCATTACTGTTACGTTACCTTTCCGTAAACCTTTCCATTACCATTACGTTAAGTTTCCGTAAACCTTTCCATTACTGTTACGTTACCTTTCCGTAAACCTTTCCGTTACCGTTACGTTACCTTTCCGTAAACCTTTCCATTACCGTTACGTTACCTTTCCGTAAACCTTTCCGTTACCGTTACGTTACGTTACCTTACCTTTCCGTAAACCTTTCCGTTACTGTTACATTATCGTTACCGTAAACCTTTCCATTACTGTTACGTTAAGTTTCCGTTACCGTTACGTTACCTTTCTGTAAACCTTTCCGTTACCGTTACGTTACGTTACCTTTCCATAAACCTTTCCGTAAACCTTTCCGTTACCGTTACGTTACGTTACCTTTCCATAAACCTTTCCGTAAACCTTTCCGTTACCATTACGTTACCTTTCCGTAAACCTTTCCATTACCGTTACGTTACGTTACCTTTCCATAAACCTTTCCGTAAACCTTTCCGTTACCGTTACGTTACGTTACCTTTCCATAAACCTTTCCGTAAACCTTTCCGTTACCGTTACGTTACCTTTCCGTAAACCTTTCCATTACCGTTACGTTACGTTACCTTTCCATAAACCTTTCCGTTACTGTTACGTTACCTTTCTGTAAACCTTTCCGTAAACCTTTCCGTTACCGTTACGTTACCTTTCCGTAAACCTTTCCGTTACCGTTATGTTACGTTACCTTTCCGTAAACCTTTCCGTTACCGTTACGTTACGTTACCTTTCCGTAAACCTTTCTGTTGCCGTTACATTACCTTTCCGTAAACCTTTCCGTTACCGTTACGTTACGTTACCGTTACCGTAAACCTTTCCGTTACCGTTACGTTACCTTTCCGTTACTGTTACATTACCCTTCCGTTACTGTTACGTTACCTTTCCGTAAACCTTTCCATTACTGTTACGTTACCTTTCCGTTACCATTACGTTACCTTTCCGTAAACCTTTCCATTACCATTACGTTACGTTACGTTACCATTACCGTAAACCTTTCCGTTGCCGTTACGTTACCTTTCCGTAAACCTTTCTGTTACTGTTACGTTACCTTTCCATAAACCTTTCCGTTACTGTTACGTTACCGTTACCGTAAACCTTTCCATTACCGTTACGTTACCTTTCCGTTACCGTTACGTTACCTTTCCGTAAACCTTTCCGTTACCGTTACGTTACCTTTCCGTAAACCTTTCCGTAAACCTTTCCGTTACCGTTACGTTACCTTTCCGTAAACCTTTCCGTTACCGTTACGTTACGTTACCTTTCCGTAAACCTTTCCGTTACCGTTACGTTACCTTTCCGTAAACCTTTCTGTTACCGTTACGTTACCTTTCCGTAAACCTTTCCGTTACCATTACGTTACCTTTCCGTTACCGTTACGTTACCTTTCCGTAAACCTTTCCATTACCGTTACGTTACCTTTCCATAAACCTTTCCGTTACCGTTACGTTACCTTGCCATTACCGTTACGTTACCTTTCCGTAAACCTTTCCGTTACCGTTACGTTACCTTTCCGTAAACCTTTCCGTTACCGTTACGTTACCTTTCCGTAAACCTTTCCGTTACCGTTATGTTACCTTTCCGTTACCGTTACCGTAAACCTTTCCGTTACCGTTACGTTACCTTTCCGTAAACCTTTCCGTTACTGTTACGTTACCATTACCGTAAACCTTTCCGTTACCGTTACATTACCTTTCTGTAAACCTTTCCGTTACCGTTATGTTACGTTACCTTTCCGTAAACCTTTCCGTTACTGTTACGTTACCATTACCGTAAACCTTTCCGTTACCGTTACATTACCTTTCCGTAAACCTTTCCATTACCGTTACGTTACCTTTCCATAAACCTTTCCTTTACCGTTACGTTACCTTGCCGTTACCGTTACGTTACCTTTCCTTAAACCTTTCCGTTACTGTTACGTTACCTTTCCGTAAACCTTTCCGTTACCGTTACGTTACCTTTCCGTAAACCTTTCCGTTACCGTTACGTTACCTTTCCGTAAACCTTTCCGTTACCATTACGTTACCTTTCCGTTACCATTACCGTAAACCTTTCCGTTACCGTTACGTTACGTTACCTTTCCGTAAACCTTTCCGTTACTGTTACGTTACCATTACCGTAAACCTTTCCGTTACCGTTACATTACCTTTCTGTAAACCTTTCCGTTACCGTTACGTTACGTTACCTTTCCGTAAACCTTTCCGTTACCGTTACGTTACCTTTCCGTAAACCTTTCCGTTACCGTTACGTTACCTTTCCGTAAACCTTTCCGTTACCGTTACGTTACCTTTCCGTAAACCTTTCCGTTACTGTTACGTTACGTTACCTTTCCGTAAACCTTTCCATTACCGTTACGTTACGTTACCTTTCCGTAAACCTTTCCGTTACCGTTACATTACCTTTCCGTAAACCTTTCCGTTACCGTTACATTACCTTTCCGTAAACCTTTCCATTACTGTTACGTTACCGTTACCATAAACCTTTCCATTACCGTTACGTTACCTTTCCGTAAACCTTTCCGTTACCGTTATGTTACATTGCCGTTACCGTTACGTTACCCCTCCGTAAACCTTTCCATTACCGTTACGTTACCTTTCTGTAAACCTTTCTGTTACTGTTACGTTACCTTTCCGTAAACCTTTCTGTTACCGTTACGTTACGTTATCTTTCCGTTACCGTTATGTTACCTTTCCATAAACCTTTCCATTACCGTTACGTTACCTTTCCGTAAACCTTTCCGTTACCGTTACGTTACGTTACCTTTCCATTACCATTACGTTACCTTTCCGTAAACCTTTCCGTTACCGTTACGTTACCTTTCCGTAAACGTTTCCGTTACCGTTACGTTACGTTACCTTTCCATAAACCTTTCCGTTACCGTTACGTTACCTTTCAGTAAACCTTTCCGTTACTGTTACCGTAAACCTTTCCATTACCATTACGTTACCTTTCCATAAACCTTTCCATTACCGTTACGTTACGTTACCTTTCCGTAAACCTTTCCGTTACCGTTATGTTACCTTTCCGTTACCATTACGTTACGTTACCTTTCCGTAAACCTTTCCGTTACCATTACGTTACCTTTCCGTGAACCTTTCCGTTACCGTTACCGTAAACCTTTCTGTTACCGTTACGTTACCTTTCCGTAAACCTTTCCGTTACCGTTGCGTACCTTTCCGTAAACCTTTCCATTACCGTTACATTACCTTTCCGTAAACCTTTCCGTAAACCTTTCCGTTACTGTTACGTTACCTTTCCGTTACCGTTACGTTACCTTTCCGTAAACCTTTCCGTTGCCATTACGTTACGTTACCTTTCCGTAAACCTTTCCGTTACCATTATGTTACTTTTCCGTAAACCTTTCCGTTACCGTTACGTTACCTTTCCGTTACCGTTACCGTAAACCTTTCCATTACCGTTACGTTACCTTTCCGTAAACCTTTCCATTACCGTTACGTTACCTTTCTGTAAACCTTTCCATTACCGTTACGTTACCTTTCCGTAAACCTTTCCGTTACCGTTACATTACCTTTCCATTACCGTTACGTTACCTTTCCATTACCATTATGTTACCTTTCCGTAAACCTTTCCGTTACCATTACGTTACCTTTCCGTAAACCTTTCCGTTACCGTTACGTTACCTTTCCATTACCGTTACGTTGCCTTTCCGTAAACCTTTCCGTTACCGTTACGTTACCTTTCCATTACCGTTACGTTGCCTTTCCGTAAACCTTTCCGTTACTGTTACTGTTACGTTACCGTTACCGTAAACCTTTCCGTTACCGTTACATTACCTTTCCGTAAACCTTTCCATTACCGTTACGTTACGTTACCTTTCCATTACCGTTATGTTACCTTTCCGTAAACCTTTCCGTTACCGTTACGTTACCTTTCCGTTACCGTTACCGTAAACCTTTCCATTACCGTTACATTACCTTTCCGTAAACCTTTCCGTTACCGTTACGTTACGTTACCTTTCCGTAAACCTTTCCGTTACCATTACGTTACCTTTCCGTAAACCTTTCCGTTACCGTTACGTTACCTTTCCGTTACCGTTACGTTACCTTTCCGTAAACCTTTCCATTACCGTTACGTTACCTTTCCATAAACCTTTCCGTTACCGTTATGTTACCTTTCCGTAAACCTTTCCGTTACCGTTACGTTACCTTTCCATTACCGTTACGTTACCTTTCCGTAAACCTTTCCGTTACCATTACGTTACGTTACCTTTCCGTAAACCTTTCCGTTACCGTTACGTTACCTTTCCGTTACCGTTACGTTACCTTTCCATAAACCTTTCCATTACCGTTACATTACCTTTCTGTAAACCTTTCCATTACCGTTACGTTACCTTTCCGTAAACCTTTCCGTTACCGTTACGTTACGTTACCTTTCCGTAAACCTTTCCGTTACCGTTACGTTACCTTTCAGTAAACCTTTCCGTTACCGTTACGTTACCTTTCCGTTACCGTTACGTTACCTTTCCGTAAACCTTTCCGTTACCGTTACGTTACCTTTCCGTAAACCTTTCCGTTACGTTACCTTTCCGTAAACCTTTCCGTTACTGTTACGTTACCTTTCCGTAAACCTTTCCGTTGCCGTTACGTTACGTTACCTTTCCGTAAACCTTTCCGTTACTGTTACGTTCCTTTTCCGTAAACCTTTCCGTTGCCGTTACATTACGTTACCTTTCCGTAAACCTTTAAAATAATTATTAAATTAAATTCGTAAATTATTCGTGGTAACGGAACTATCGTTTTTGGTGTTTGTCTGGTGGGACTAAAAATAAAAGTAGCATACAATTTCAAGCGGCAAAAATCGCATTTGTTTGGAATATACGAATGTGAAA